>JADBJO010000885.1:151912-164412 GCA_016801955.1 Conus betulinus
ATCTCTTCTCCACTCTCCCCCCTCTCATTACTTTCCCAATCTCTTCTCCACTTTTTCCCCTCTCATTACTTTCCCCCATCTCTTCCTCCACTTTCTTCTCCCCCCTCATTACTTTACTTTCCCCTCTCTCTCTCCACTTTCTCCCCTCTCATTACTTTCCCCAGTCTCTTCTCCACTCTCCCCCCTCTCATTACTTTCCCCAATCTCTCTCCACTTTTCTCCCCTCTCATTACTTTCCCCATCTCTTCTCCACTTTCTCCCCTCTCATTACTTTTCCCCATCTCTTCTCCACTTTCTCCCCTCTCATTACTTTCCCCCTCTCTTCTCCACTTTCTCCTCATGCTTTTCTTCCCATCTCTTCTCGTCCTCCCTCCACTTTCTCCACCTCTTCTCCACTTTCTTTCCCCTCTCATTACTTTCCCATCTCTTCTCCCTTTCTCCCCTGCTCTTTTCCCCCATCTCTTCTCCCTTTCCTTCTCCCCTCTCATTACTTTCCCATCTCTTCTCCACTTTCTCCCCTCTCATTACTTTTCTCACGCTCTTCTCTCCACTTTCTCCCCTCTCATTTGCCCTCCGCTCCGCCATCTCTTCTCTCACTTTCTTTCTCTTCTCCACGGCGCCCCGCTCATTACTTTCCCCATCTCTTCTCCCACTTCTCTCTCCCCTCTCATCATTACTTTCCCCCATCTCTTCTCAATCCCACTTGCTCCCCCTCATTGACTTTCCTCACCTCTGCTCCACTTTCTCCCCTCTCATTACTTACCCCTCTCTTCTCCACGTTCTCGTTTCTCTCTCTTTACCCGCCCCCATTCTTTCCGTCGCCCCGGGCTCCCCCTTTCCCCATCGCATTACTTTCCCCATCTCATCTCCACGGGCTCCCCCTCATCACTTCCCCCCATCTCTTTCCTTTCACCCACTTCTCCCCTTCTCATTACGTTCCCCATCTCTTCCTTCCCACGGCGCCCACTCCCATTGACTTTCTGCCTCTCTTCTCCACTTTCGCCCCGCGCATTACTTTCCCCAGCTCTTCTCTTTCTCCACGCTCGCCCCCCTCTCTTACTTTCCCCAGTCTCTTGTCCCACTTTCGCCCCCCTCTCATTACTTTCCCCATCGCTTCTCCACTTCCCCGCCCCTCATTACTTCTCCCCCATCTCATCTCCACGGGCTCTCCTCCGCTCTCATTACTTTCCCAGTCCTCTTCTCCACCGCTCCCCCCCCTCTCAGTACGGGCCCAATCTCTTCTCCACTTTCCTCCACTCTCATTACTTTTTTTTTCAATGCTCTTTTCAACGGGGGGCAGCTTCACGAATGCTTCGGGGCCTCTCCCGTCCACGGCCCTGTTACTTTCTCCGCCTTCTCTTTATGCCCCCATGATTTATTTTCTCCACTCCTTTCATCCCCTTCCCCCCTCGCCTCGGGCCCCGGACTTCTCTTTTTTTCCATTCTCCCCATTCCGACAATCCTTCTCTTCCCCGATCGCCAGCTCCCAAATCCACTTTCTCCTGCATTATCTACTCCACTTATTCTTTCCGCGTTCCCCAAATCAGGCCGCCTTCTCTCTCCTGCTCTCTCTCCCTTTCCACTCCAAAAGCTTTTCTTCCATCTTTCCCAGCCCCCAATCCGACTTTCCCCCTTTAACTCATCAGGCTATCCTCCACCGCTCACGCTTCCAATCTTCCGCCACTCCCTTAAGTCCTTTCTGCGCCCGGCGCGTCACTTCCCTAATTCTCACTCCACCTCGCTCTCCATTGCCCCCAACCGTTTCTTCTCTCCCAGTTCCAGTCTTCTAAGCCTTCCTTACCCCAGTCCCAACTCCCTAAATCCTCTCGTTCCACCACCCCTCCCACTGCTTCAAGAGCCAACCCCCCCCCCCAACTGCGGGCTGGAAACAGGGCTCCCTGTCTCGGGCCTCCCTCAGGCCTTCCTTTCCTCCGCTCGCCCACCCTTGTTCCGGCCGCAGAACCTCCACCGCACGCACCCCCCCCCCCCCACCCCAGAGAGGGTTTTTCCTCCTCTCACCACTCCCGGCTTTCCCACCTCTCCGCCCTCAGATCCTTCCTCTAGGGCTCCTCCACTCAACAGATCCATTCTGCCCGCCTTCTTGTTCTCCCCCTGATTCATTCCCGCATCTCTCTACTTGCGCAATTGCGGCCGGGCTCCAGGGGGGGCCTCCCTCGCCACTGTTTCGCCTACTTCTCCTCCCTCTCTTCACTTCCCCAATCTAATCTCCGCCTCTATCTTCACCTCCGGGAATCTCTTTCCGCTCCCCTCTTCAAGGCCCCGAGCTATTCTCCACGCGCTTCACTTCCCCATCTAATCGCCCCGCTCGTCTTCTCGCCCCCATTTCTCCCTCCGCTCGCGCGGCAAGGCCCCAAGGGATTTTCCATTCTCCGCACTTCCCCAAGCTATTCGCCTCTCTTCACGGGGGCCAAGCGATTCTCCACGCGCTTCACGGGCCCAAGCGAGGCGCGCCGGGCGCCACGGCCCCAATCTTATTCTCCTCGCGGCACTCCCCAAGCAGGCTCCGCGCGGCAGGGCCGCAGCGAGCTCCCCCGCCAGGCACGGCCCCAAGCGATACGCCGCTCGGGACGGCCCCAATCTATTCTCCCCTCGCTTGACTGGCCCCAATCTAGGCTCCCCTCGCTTCACCGGCCACGGCCCAAAGGAAGGCTCCTCTCGGCACGGGGCCCAGCGCTTGCGCCCCTCCAGGCACGGCCCCAAGCGAGGGCGCTCCCCGGGATTAACGCCCCCAGTCGAGGCGGCCGGGGGGGGGGCAGGGCGCAAGCGATGGGCCGCGCTTCACGGCCCCAAGCGAGGCGCGGCCGGTCTTCACACGGCCCCAAGCTGGGGCGCCACGCGCTGCACCGCCCCAGCTAGGCGCCACTCACGGCACGGCCCCAAGCTAAGCGCCACGCGCGGCTCGGCCCCCAAGCGAGGCTCCCACGCGCCTTCACGGCCCCAAGCGAGGCGCCCCGCTCGGCACGGCCCCAAGCGAGTCTCCCCCGCGCACGGGCCCAAGCGATTCTCCACGCACTCGCTGCACCCGCCCAAACCGGCCCAACGCACGGAGCACCGGCACGGCCCTGCCCCAAGCGAGGCCGCCCTCGGCACGGCCCCAATCTAGGCGCGCCGCGGCTCTTCACGGCCCCCGAGCGAGGCGCCCCGCGCGGCACGGCCCAATAGAGGCCGCCCCGGGAGGCACGGCCCCAAGCGATCCCCCGGCGGCGCCAAGGCCCCAAGGGAGGCGCCACGCGCGGCAAGGCCCCAAGCTAGGCGCCCGCATGGTCGGCACGTTCCCCTAATCTATTCTGGCCGCCGCGGCACGGCCCCAAGGAGGGGGCACGCGCGGCACGGTCGCAAAGCGAGGCGCCAACCCGCGGCACGGCCCCAAACGAGGCGCCGCGGGCGGCACGGCCCCAAGCGAGGCGCCCGCGCGGCACGGCCCCAAACGAGGCGCCCCGCGCGGCACGGCCCCAATCGATTAGGCGCCCCGCGCGGCACGGCCCCAAGCGAGGCGCCGCGCGGCACGGCCCCCAAGCGATTCGCCACCCGCGGCACGGGCCCCAGAGAGGGGCCACTCGCGGCACGTCCCCCAAGCTAGGGGCCACGCGGGGCACGGCCGCAAGGAGGCGCCCCGCGCGGCACGGCGCCAATCGAGGCGCCCCCGCGGGCCCCGCCCGGCCCGAGCGAGGCTCCTCGCGGCAAGGCCCCAATCGCGAGCGCCGCGCGGGAAGGCCCCAATGGGAGGCGCCACGCGCGGCACGGCCCGAACCCAGGCGCCTCGCGCACGAGCCCAGCTAGGCTCCCCGGGAGGCACGGCCCCAAGCTAGCGCCCCTCGCGCGGCACCGCCCCAAGCTAGCCGCCCCGCGCGGCACGGCCCCAGCGAGGGCGCCCCGCGAGGCACGGGGCCAAGGGGCGAGGCTCCCCCTCACGGGGCGGAGGCGGCACGCCACGGCGCGGAGGCGGGCGGCGCCCCGCGCCACGCCCCAAGGAGGCGCCCCTCGGGGCACGGCGGCAGCGACGCGCCCCGCGCGGCACGGCGGCAAGCGAGGCTCCGCGCGGGGCACGGCACGGAGCGAGGCCTCCCCGCGCGGCACGGCCCCGAAGCGACGCGCCCCGCGCCGGGCCCGGCACGGCCCCAAGGGAGGCGCCCCGCCCCGGCACGGCCCCAAGCGGGGCTCACCCGCCTCACGGCACGGCCCCAGGCTAAGGCGCCCCACGCGGCACGGCGCCAAGCGAGGCGCCGCGCGCGCGGCACGGCCCCAAGCGAGGCGCACCGCGCGGCACGGCCCCAAGCGAGGCGCCCCACGCGGCACGGCGCCAAGCGAGGCGCCGCGCGCGCACCTGCCCCAAGCGAGTCGCCACGCGCGGCACGGCGCCAAGCGAGGGGGCGCCGGGCCCGGCGCCACGCAGGGCGCGCCCCGCTGCACGGCCCCAAGGGAGGGCGCCCAGCGCGGCACGGCGGCAAGCGACGCGCCCCGCGCGGCACGGCGGCAAGCGACGCGCCCCGCGCGCGGCACGCCCAAGCGGGGCGGCCCGCGCCGCGCGGCACGGCCCTAGGCGAGGCCCCGCCCGGCGGCCCGGGCCCAAGCGAGGCGCCACGCGCGGCACGGGCCAAGCGGGGGGCGCCGCGCGGCACGGGCCCAACCGAGGCCCCCCGCGGGGCACGGCCGGAGGCGAGGCGGCCCGCGGCAGGCCCACAAGCGAGGGCGCCCCGCGCGGCACGGGCCCAAGCGAGGCGCCCGGCGCGACACGGCCCCAAGCGAGCGCCCCCGCGCGGCACGGCGCGAGGCGAGGCGCCCCGCCACGGCCCCCAGCTAGCCGCGCCCGGGCCGGACCCGGGAGCCGGGACCGCCGGCGCCAGCCGCCCGGAGCCCAACAGGGCCCGCCCCGCGCGCCAGCCCGGGAAGAAGGCGGGCGGCCCGGGCCCCGCGGCACAAGGGAGCGGGGGCGGGCGCCGCGCGCCCGGCGCACAAGGCCGGCGCCAGGCGGGGGCGGGCGGGCGCCCCCGGGGCCCAGAACTGCTCTGTTCGTCCGTCAGATACAACTGGTCAGCGCGGGAAGGGACTATAATCTTCTTGGTGGACGTAAAGGAGATAACAACTGGAGGCCTGGAAGCTCGAAATAGGGCAGGACAGCATCTGCATTTGTGGAAACTCGCAACTATTGCTGGCCTTTTACATACATCTATGTATGCTTCATGTAGCTGTTACTCACCTCTGATCCGGGAAGACTTGCTGTTGCCAAAGCACTGCATTTGACTGGCTCATTTCCTCTCATCTGAAGACCTGCTTTAACTAAGAGATGACTTTCTTCTATCCTCCTGAGTAAAAGACCTTCCTTCTGGTTTTCTGTGGCAAGCCGTCCTCCTTCCTCTCTTGAGACGTACTGAATTTCTTTTGGTACTGGGGAACCTCTTCCGCGTGATAAAGACAGAAAAAAGAAAGTGGGGCTACTAGACAGACTTCACTTCTGCCTTTGCTGTTCGTTTCTATAGAATCTCTAATGATATCAGGGTGTGGTGTGGTGTGGTGTGTGTGTGTGTGTGTGTGTGTGTGTGCGCGCGCGCGCGCGCGCGTGCGTGTGTGTGTGTGTGTCGCGTGCGCATGTGAGCATGCACAACAGAGAGGGAGAGGGCAGAGAGAGATGTGGGAGAGAGAGAGAGAGAGAGAGAGAGAGAGAGAGAGAGAGAGAGAGAGAGAGAGAGAGAGAGCGATTCCAATAACTTTCATATTTCAATCGACTAAATCATTTTGCTAATCATCTGCGATTCCAATAACTTTCATATTTCAATCGACTAAATCATTTTGCTAATCATCTTTTCCTGCTGTAAGAGAAAGAGAGAGAGAGAGAGAGAGAGAGAGAGAGAGAGAGAGAGAGAGAGGGAGGGGGGGAGGAGGGGAAGGAGGGAGGAAGGCTGAGAGTAGTTCACCGTTCGACAGTTTCACACCATGTAGCTGAACTCATATACGCCATGATCTTTTTATCTTTCATCTCACTCCCGACTGCTTCTCAGAGATCCTACATCACACAGACATCACATGAACTTCAGTATCATCTCGTTTTACAGAATATTATATTCCGTTCATGGCATTCACTCCAAAGCGAAGCCTTTGAACAGACAGACATGACCGAGTAAAGAAAGAAAAACGGGAGCAAAACTAGTGGCAGAAATTTCACTGACACAGAGGTCACAGACATGTAATGATACAGAGATGACACGAAAGTGATCAATACTCAGGGGAGAAAGTCAGTCATTCCTGGGGTGACAAACGTATACTCAGCGAAGACGTGATGAACACTCAATCCATTCAAACGAATATCAATACAGAGGTAACAGAAATGTAATCAGTGCACAGGTAACAACAATGTGTGATCAATACAGTTATGGCAGCATGTTATTCAATACAGAGGTAACAGAAATGTAATCAGTGCACATGTAACAACAATGTGATCAATACAGTTATGGCAGAATGTTATTCAGTACAGAGGTAACAGAAACGTAATCAATGCACAGGTAACAAAAGTGTGATCAATAAGTTATGGCAGAATGTTATTCAATACAGAGGTAACAGATATTTGATCAATACAGAATTTACAAACATCAAATCAATACTGGGAAGAGAGAAGTTGAACGGCGACAGAAAATCGCTAAGGCATCCATGCTTTCTCTGTATTGCCCGTCACAAAGATGACTCTTGTTACGGGCCTACCCTTGCAGATTAAACTCGCCATAGCCCTGGAGACTTGGTAGGGTTCTTTATCACCTGTGGAAGTGCCCTCTACTTCTTGTTTCTTTTTAATGGACACCAACAAGCGGCCTGTAAGTAAATATCCTTGAAGACTGTCGGTTGTGGATGGCGTGGGCAGAGCGATGTGACATGTCAGCTGACATTCTGGGCTCCATTCAGGTGCTCTGATCATGGTGGCAGCGTCTGGGTCATGTTTCCTGAACGCGCATCGAAAATACTTAACTAATGTCACTTTTTTCTGCTTTTCTTTTAAAAGTATTTTGTCATATTCATTCGCATACAAAAAACAAACAAAACAAAAAAACAAACAAACAAACAAAAAAAAAAAAAAACGCGCGTCCATGGAAAACCTCACCAGTCCCGCCAAAGAACACAGCTAAATACCTAAAGGAGGGAGCGGGGATGGCGGCGACAAAATGGCGTCCAAATCTCGAGGAAGGCTTGGGTGTTATTTTTTTTTTCAGTTTGATTTCATCAGCTCACTTGATTTTTCTGCAGGAAAACAGGAAAATCGTGTGTGTGTGTGTGTGTGTGTGTGTGTGTGTGTGTGTGTGTGTGTGTGTGTGTGTGTGTGTGTGTGTGTGTGTGTGCGTGCGTGCGTGCGTGTGTGCGAGTGTGTGTGTGAGAGAGAGAGAGAGAGAGAGAGAGAGAGAGAGAGACAGAGACAGACAGACAGAGACAGAGACAAAGAGAGGGAGAGAGAGAGAGAGGGAGATAGACAGGGCAAGAGAGTGAGATTAGTAGGGTGGGGGTGGTGTTGGAGAGGGAAAGGAGAGGGTAGAGGGACGTTTCAATGTTGACAATCGAGATGATAAACGAGACTTTTCGTTCTCTGTGGTCTAAGAAATATGCTCTGCATCAGATGACCGGTACCGAGGATGACGATCGTGGGCGGTATGAGGGAGGCGGACAGGCACAACACACCGCGTAGTAACTGCCAAGGACCTGCATGAGGACTTGCGGTCTTCGTCATCTAGTCTTGCTTCTCAGAATCCTCCCACTTTACAACAATTACAAGGTCTTTGAGACTCCTTTTATGTGGGCCACTAATCTCAGTCCTACATTCTCTCTAAAAACTGTCTATTGTATTCACAAGAGAACCGAACTCCTACTTCTCCCCAAACACTTCGCTGCATAAACAATCCAAACAACACAGAAATCAATACAGGAGCGGCAATAGTTTCGCCCCCGTTTCCTAGCACAATAATGACATTGAGGCCATCCCGGAAGATTAAGTCGTCAAGACCCTGGCTATCTTTTATGGTCATCATCACTGGTCTCTCAGCAAAGACACCACCAGTACACGCGGTGTACAGCTTGCGTACAACACAGCAACGCAATCTGCTGACATTTACGACTCTGAAGACAGCGTCTGGGTCATGTGTCCTCAATGTCTGTAGAAAAATTTAGCTCTTTTCCACCTTCTACTTTTCCTGAGATCTGAAGAAGGTATACACTCACAGATAAAAAGTTTTAACGTGCGTATGCCATTAGAAATGTAACACAGGTTCCTCATAATAATCACACTACTGACGCAAGCAATCAACAAGGTGAAATACTGGTGAAGGGGTGTCAGAAACTAGAACACTGCAGCAACGCAGACACATGAGTAATACAATACCCACCCCCGCCCAAGAAAAGAAATCCCGTGAATCGATTACATACAACATGATTTAAACCCCCACATCGTTCCCCTTTTGCTCTTCAAACTCCGCAACTCTCTGCTGTTCAAACTCCTCAGATCTCAAATATCACTACACGTTTGATATCCAGTTTTTATTGAGAATATGTTCTCCATACCCGCCCCATATCGTCAAAGTCCTTTAGTTCACCATCATCTGTGTGACAGAAATACTCGTTAAAAAAAAAGTACCCGAAGAGCCATTTAAAACAAAACAAAACAAAACAAATACGGGAACCCTTGACCTAAACAAATTATCCGGCCCAATACCCACCCTTCCTCCCTCCTCTCTCTCTCTCTCTCTCTCTCTCTCTCTCTCTCTCTCTCTCTCTCGAGCGCGCGTGCGCGCGTCTCCGACGATATCTGTTTCGCGGAAAGAGAAACAATGAGGAAAATGATGCGAAGCCCTGCTCAAAATAAAGCTTGCCTTTCGCTCTCCAGAGACCTCTCTCAGATCGGCCATACGTCAAACTGCCTGCCTGTCTATCTTCATTTGTCTTGCCGGTATAAAGAAAAAGCAAAACAAACAACAAATAAAACCAACAAAGCGAGCAGATTGGAAAGTTAAGCCCAGAGAGGGAGTAAATAATCACTAGATTAAAAACTTCAGCCGTTTTCTGCTTTCTTGACAGATCAGAACTTTATTTTGTCGTGAACTCCGTCTAATCCCATTCCAGGTGATTACGATTCGTGCAGTCACGTACATCATTAGAAGCATTATCCCGTGGATCTACGTCACGTTTCGTGTTCCTCAGTGTGTCAGTATGATAGAATATTGACTTTTATATTTAGAAACAACCGAAAAAAAGAGGAGACCGCCGCAAATTCTAACCAAATCAATATACAGTGGTTAAAAGAAAAAAAGAATCCATTTTGGTTCGTGTTCTTTCTTTTAACACAACTATCTTTTTGTCCCATCCCAGAGTCTTCACTGACTCAGACACAGAAGATCCATTTAGTTTTAACATGTTTAAAAATTGTTTATTTGACCATTTCTCTATACTTTTTAGAAAGATGGTCTGAACCAATACCTTCAGTTAAAAAACGAAATTCTTTGTGGTCTTTTTCTGACCGACACACACACACACACACACACACACACACACACACACACACGGTTACACTGATGGAAAGGTGAGATAATGATGGCATTCTGTGGATCATGTTTTCCAAAGGGGGAGGGGGGGGGGGGGGTGTGCTAAGTGCTATGTTCCTCAGGCTGTCCACACTCTTCCTGTCCCACTCTCTCACTACAGTCACCTTTGGAATAAAAACGTTTTAAATCAAAACAGAATAAGATTAAAGGACGTGCATCAAACATACGCCATGTATAACTATGGTGATATACTGATATACAATCTTCCTTCGGTATTTACACGACATATGAAGCCAATAAGAGACCAAAATGAAACACGTTTCACAATCTACTGCACAACTGTAATTGCAACAGCAAGGTTGGGGGAAGGAACAAACCAATGTCTATATAATGCTCGTTTCATATTACGGGAAAGTGTCAAGTATTTCATAATGCATTGTATAATCTTGTTTGCTTATCCGACTCGTTCATCTCTAGTACGTGCATGTAATTCTCAATTTCCCCAGTCCATCTTCCGAGTGCCTGAGTGGGTTTTTGTGTGCACGCTTGAGTGCCTGGCGGTTGTGCCACTTGTGCGTTCAGGCTGTGTTGATGTAAGTGCGTGCGTGCGTGCGTGCGTGCGTCTGTGAACGTGGGTGTGTGTCATGCGTGAGTATTGTGCGCGCCCTCTCTTTCCGCGCGCGCGCGCGCGCGTGTGTGTGTGTGTGTGTGTGTGTGTGTGTGTATGGGGGGGACTGGGGGGGGGGGGGGGGGGGGGGGCGGGGGCCTGGGTGCGTGTGTGTAGGCTTGCGTAAATTATGCTTATACAATAGTGTGGTATATTTGCACTATGTTCCTTGTTATTGTTTTTTTTGTGTGAAATTAGTTCCCGTCTTGTTTCTAGCTTATCATTATCATTATTATTATTATTTCGTGTCTCCAAGCTTCTCCAATGACACGTTCATGTCAGTCTTTGTCGTATCAATTCCACATTCATAAACTGGCGGGAAACCCCCTATGAAGTTGGGGGGGGGGGGGGGGGGGTGTCAGTATTTCATCTGTTTTTGTATCCATTACCAAACACAATTTCTACATTCAATGAAAAACCGTTTGCTGCTGTGAGAACACTTGATTTTTCAAAATATCTTTTAGTTCTCTCCAGAAAGACCGCTGAGAAATACTCGTGCAAATGACTGACTGTGTTTTTTTTTTCCGTTTTACAGAAAATTCATCTGTCATTTTAGTGACGTACATTTTAACGCTGTCTTTTTACTTAGAGCATGTTACATTTGTTTTTTGTTTGAAACATTTATATTTCATTTCTTAAAATGCTCTTTATTCTTTGTTTATCCCCTGCCAATCTTATGGCATATTATAAGACGTTCTCTTGCTAGACAAAGACAAATGCATTTGTTAAAAGATCTTCCATAAATATATGTTTATACATTTAATCCTCTCAAAACAGGATATCTTGAGTAGAGCTGTGGTTCTCTAAACTGTGTTAGTGCCAGTATTTTTTTTTTTTTTTTTTTTTTTCCTTTTTTTAACATGATCCTTCACTGGTCGTATATAAATGGTTTAAATGAAAAATTTATCCTCAAGCTCAATTTTTTTTTTTGAAAATCACGGGTACTTTACAATACCCACCATGAAATTTAACTAGTTGAATATGGGCTCATTTCTGACTTTAAACTTTTCATTAAAAAATACGTGTGGCTGCCAATATTTGGTTCTGTTCAAACCCATCCGCTCATATCATGTTTATACGCTTGAAAAATTCATTTCGGAATTCACATACTTTGGTATCTGTCTCATCCATATTGATCAATCGAGTATACTTTTGGACAGAACGAAGACCAAACTTCCATTTTGTGTTCATGCTTTTTTTTTTTTTATCCATGTTGTTTTTCAGATACTTCATATATGGTTAAAAAATGTTAGGGATAGCAATTCTACAGTACACAACTTGTACACAGTATTTCTTTGAATTCCGTCAGTTATTTACCCCAGACAAATCGAAGGGCAAATATTGTAAATATGCTGCCAGAAAACTGGGGGATTTGAAAGCAGAATACACAAGTATCCTAGTTTCATAATACTGTTGACAGGAGATCGGCTACTATTCGTAACAGTCTTACTGTTCTCCTCGATCACACTTTTAAATAAGTTCCTAAGGTTTAACCATTTTATCTGTTACATTCACTTTCGTTACATCTGTTGATATACTTGAAAACAATACCAGTACATAGTTCTGTTTTGACTTCAGACTTCATTTTATTTTATACTCTGGGTGGATATTTTGAGTTGTCTCTCTCTATCTAACCAAACATTCCTTGTTTTCTATAGTTGAATTTTATTAATCCACAGAATTGTTCTCACGTGAAATAAACAGCGGTTTGTGCTGTCTATGGTTTATTTAATATCGATTTAGGGTTTTTAAACAGACATTCTCATCCATTTTTTTTTTTAATCAAAACTTTTTTTCTGGTGTAGTTTAATCTCCGGTCGATTTTGGTTTTAGCCATTCATGACTTTTTGTGGAGCATGAAAGTGCACGCTCGGTTTCACTCAGCAGTCATTTTTAATTTTCGCATTGTGACTTTTTGTTATGATTTTTCTTAATTTCATTCTGACGTATTTTAATTTTTGCATTGTGACTTCTTGTTATGATTTTCTTACATTTCATATGAACGTTACGTGTATCTATGAACAGACACTAGAGCCGCGGATAATAGAGGTTGTTTGCTTCCTAATGCACAGTTGGGCGCTTCACAAAAGTATAACTGATCTTCACGAAAGCCTTTCTACTGATACCTCTCGATCTTTCTCTGGAAAACGACGAGGAGGCACAGCAAGGAACACGTGGAAAAGGGTCAGAGCGAAAGGCGAGTAGGGATGGTGGTGGGGGTTAAGTAGGTGCAACTGCTGCTCGATTTCGTGTTATGTAGAGTAAATAAGGTTTGCTTAGAATGAGATACTGAAGTGTGGAAG
>JADBJO010000885.1:176912-181912 GCA_016801955.1 Conus betulinus
CTGAATATTTTGAATCACAAACAAAATTCAATGATTAAAATCACAAATAAATACAAAAATTGGAATGATGAGAACTTACGTCATCATACAGGAACTTGTGTGATCAAATTAACAAACAAACCCAGAAACTTGGAAGATCAAAATTACAAACAAAAACAGGAACTTGGAAGATCAAAACTACAAACAGAAACAGAAACCTGGAAGATCAAAATTACCAACAGAACAGAAACTTGAATAATCAAAATTGCGAACAAGAACAGAAACTTGGATAATCAAAAGTAAAACAAAAATGTGAATTTGGATAATCAAAATTACAAACAAAATCAAGACCTTCGATAACCAAAACCACATACAAAAACAGAAACTTGGATAACCAAAACTATAAAACAAAAAAAAAAAAAAAAAAACAAACAAAAAAAAACAACAACAACAACAAAGAAAGCTGGTGATCCAAACATCATTAACCCACAAGACATATTTCAAACTGATCATCTGTCACTAAATCTGTATTTCCTTCCAGAATGTTCGTCCGTAACAATCCGAAGCGGTACGTGAAGAAGAGATACATCTCGGGCATTTTGGAGCGGCAACATCTATGCAAATGCATAGTACGATAGCACTATTCCTCTCACCTTTGTCTGTGGGGTGCGTGTTTTGTGCTTTGAAAGGACGGATCGTGTCACTGGGTACCACATTAACTCGAGACACAAAACATTCTAACTGACAGATGTCAGTAACGGTTTTCTTTTCATCCATTAAGAATACCTTATTCATATGTGCAAGCAGAGGCAGGCTGTCTTTGTGTGAAATGCAGTCGTTCACACATATTGACCAACAGACGTAGCACCTGCCTACACATCATTCACTCTCATGCAACTGTCCATTTATTCTAGAACACGGACAGTAACTATACAATGAACAGTGCGAGTGTTCCTCAACTAAACTGCTTCATTGAAATGGCTTGCGCGCGCGCGAGTGCGTGCATGAGTGCAGGACGTGTGTGTGTGTGTGTGTGTGTGTGTGTGTGTGTGTGTGTGTGTGTGTGTGTGTGTGTGTGCGTGCGCGTGCGTGCGTGCGTGCGTGCATGCGTGCGTGCGTGCCCACGCGCCTCCGTGCGTGTCTGTGTGTACGCGCTCGTACATGCGTTCGTGCGCACGCGCATTATGTATAGGAAAGGCATGTTTTAGCACTTCATGTCTCTAGCACTCTCATCTCTCTCTCTCTCTCTTCTCTCTCTCTCTCTGAATTTGCAGGGTTTTGCGACCATTGTTAACTCTGTGTGTGTGTGTGTGTGTGTGTGTGTGTGTGTGTGGTGTGTGTGTGTGTGTGTGTGTGTGTGTGTGTGTGTGTGTGCACGCGCGCGCAAGCAAATGTATAGAAAAGGGTTGGGCGTGTGATAATGCGCATATACTACAGCCTCTCTCTCTCTCTGTCTCTCTCTCCCTCTCTCCCCCCTCTCCTCCCCTCCCTCGCTCCCTCGAGAAATGTCCCCCCCCCCCCCGTTCCCCTCCTCTCTCCTCTTCTCTCTCAGTTTGTCTCATCCTTTTTCCTCCGCAGTTTTTGCTATCAACGTTCTCTCTCTCCTCTCTCTCTCCCCTCGTCTCTCCTCTCAGTCTCTCTCTCTCTCTCTCCTCTCTCTCTGTCCTTGTGTGTGTGTGTGTGTGTGTGTGTGTGTGGTGTGTGTGTGTGTGTGTGTGTGTTTGTGTGATGTGTTGTGTGTGTGTGTGTTGCAGGCTTTTAGTTCTCAAAATCAGTGTTGGTGAAAAAAAAAAAAAAAAAAACTCTCCGTATGTATGTGTGTGTGTGTGTGTGTGTGTGTGTGTGTGTGTGTGTGTGTGTGTGTGTGTGTGTGTGTGTGCGCGTGCGTGCGTGCGTGCGTGCGTGTGTGTGTGTGTGCGCGCGCGCGCGCTCGCGCGTGCGTGCACGCGCACGTGAACATGCTAGTGTGTGCGCGTGTTTCTGCATGTGCATGTGTGTGCGCGCGCGCGCGCGTGCTTGCGTGCGTGCATGTGTGTGTGTGTGTGTGTGTGTGTGTGTGTGTGTGTGTGTGTGTGTGCGTGCATATATATATATATATATATATATATATATATATATATATATATATGTGTGTGTGTGTGTGTGTGTGTGTGTGTGTGTGTGTGTGTGTGGGCCAGTTTGCAGACTCTTCAGTTTCGAAGTGTAATCACTACCACAAGCTGTTGTCCAGGTGTAGTGATTAGCTCCTCCTAGAACAACTGTGAAGTCCACAACACGCAGCGACGACAAGACTCTGGGAGGCGGGTGACTTCAATCAATGCAAGCTGCTTCACGACAAATATAAACCAAGGACGTTCGTCTGATTCTCGCAGCAAAATAGCTCCCGGCTGCACCAGAGTGGAGGTGTGCTATTGACGTAAATGACCCAGGGGAGAAAGATGACGTCACCAGTAATGGTCAAAGTGGTAAGAGCTTAAAAAATACTGGATCGGAGAATGAAAGATGTATTGGGGGGACACACACACACACACACACACACACACAGAGAGAGAGAGAGAGAGAGTGAGACTCACAACAACGTAAAATAAAAAAGCCAAAGAAATCAATTGAACATCTGAAGTTTTCTTTGACGTCACTGAAACAAAAATGCTTCTTGCTGTCAAACTGGTAAAACTTCAAGAGTTTTCCGGCCCTCGGGCTTCCAAACGATAATGGAGTGACTGGTGTCGTTCGCCATGTATTTCCCTTCTGTCAAATCGCCTCCAAAAACGTGCCTCTTCAACGGCTTTGTGCCTCACTGAGAACGTCTTTGGACATGCAATAACTGAGCACTACAGTCTATCCTCTGTGTGAGCGATTTCTGACAGCCTAGTGTCGACTTCGTCCAGTGGACTGCCGGCTTGGAAGCTGCCACAGGGCAGGTCTGAATTCCACCAAGGTGTGTTGTTGGTTTCTCCGTCTGTATGCCAGACTACGCAAAACTACCAAACCAGTTTGAATGAAATTTTGGAGTAAGGTGGAATGTGGCCGAAAGACGAGCTGGGGGATTGTTCTTCAGTACAGATCGTTATCACAGGGCGGATTCATAATCCTTGAGACTTCAGCGGAGTTCAGCACCCTGTCTCATCTTCTGCCCAGTCTCAAATGGCACTTCTCCCACGCCATTTATTTCGGTTTTTCAATAACCGCACACCCACGCTTCTCCCGCATCAGATCAGTACCGGTTTCTACATACAGCAGGCAAGGCGCGATGAAGCAAGCCACCAGACGAGACACTGCACCGTTCCCAAGTCACATTGCTGATGATTAGTCCGAGTCTTAGTCTGCAGTATAGGCCAGCTACAGCTCACATGGATGCCAATAACCTTTACGTCATGGAGCCAACGTGAATGAGCGTTGCCCTCTGGAGGGCATCCCCACGGCCATGCGATGAGAGTTATTGTGAAGTCGGCGACACAGTGACAGCACAGACTTTCACTAGAATGCAGCGCAGGCATAGTACACAGGGCCATGGGACTGGAGTTTGCAAAAACACTAAAATAGATATGACGCGAGGGGAAGCCCCCAGGTAGAACGGTTCTCCGCAACTTGCCTACCTAGCCGAATCCTCATCGTCTCAGCAGCACTTTTGTGTGCACTGCACCTTCCTTTCAAACTGCAGTTGTTACTCTGCTGTGAATCCATGAACATCCCTGTCCCTTTAATAATCTTATTTTGCACGGTCGATCCAGGATGCAGTCCGGATCTGCCCAGGAATTCTTACACATACTAAGATAAATACATCTAACAAGCTATAATAAATGCATCTAATAAAACATAATCAATACATCTAATCAACCATGTTGTTTGACCATCTTCTAATCCCTCTCCTTTCTCCACTTCTGTCAGTATAACTAATATGAAGACTGCAACTGCTATCATCATATTACTACTGAAAGTGGTAGTAATCCTCTCCATTATATCTTTTATATTTTCATAATGATCACCACTAGTATCAGTATGTGTATAGTATTAGTATTTCAACCCACAATGTCTCTTCCCAGTTGCCTCGTTTCCGTTCCGCACCGTTCTGCGCCCAATTTGAGGAGAGAAGTGATTGTTCGTTCCTCGGTTTCGTTGTTTTGAACGTTGTTTATCTTGCCTGAAGAAGACCTGTGAGGTCAAGGTCAAACAGGTTGTATTCATCTCGTATTAGTTTCTTTCGTTCGGCAGACTAGTCATTTTGAGTTTGAATTTCCGCCCGCAGCCACCTCCCTTTGTCATTGAACAGCCTGATTTTTTTAAAAACTGAGATCCATATAATTGTTTTGTGAATCATAACTCGCAGTGTTAAAAACGAGACAAAAAAAAAAAAAAAAAAAACAACGAAATAACCGCTCCGCCCTCTTCCTCCTTGGGGCTACCTTCCTATCATTCCACCATGTGTCATTAAAAATCGGTTCCACAGTTTTTTGTCCTCATACTGACAGATATAGGCAATGGAGACAAATAGCAGACATGGGTGATAGTGTTATTGTGGAGAGAAACACGATATTGCTTTTTGATTGGGATCCCACCCTCGCCCCACTATTTTTCAATGCACTGTGCGAGTCCTCAGATTTCATTTGCCCACAAAGTTGGTTGGGCAAATGTTGCGTAAATCTGCCGGACATACAGACAAACAGACCAACAGATGCGTATTAAAATGCCCTTTTATATATGAGCTGATAATCAGTGAGTATAATGATAATGATGCCATAGAATTCTAGGTGTGTGCGTATCGGCCATGCCAGGACAGTGCTCTGTTTTCTTCAATAACATGTCCTGTTGTCGAACGCGGCCGAATTATCCCTGTAGTGTTTGAAAGGAAATCAACAATTCATGTAGAACCACTGGCTCGTTCTGCTGGTCGAGAAGGTAATCCAAACGATGCTAAAATGGATCCTAGCTTCCTGCAGTAAGGCACTTGGGATTCCCTCCCAGTCTCCCATTAACTTCCGTCCCTACCCATCGTCTTCCTCCTCCTCCTCCTCCTCTCTCTC
>JADBJO010000885.1:189412-191912 GCA_016801955.1 Conus betulinus
CCACATTTTTCACCGACTCATTTCGCCTTTCGAGGCCTGAGGGTGCCGCCATGTTCACACACCCAGAAGCATTCAAAACGAACAAGGACACGATTTCCTTTCAGCACGGCGGCGCTGGGCCAGACAGACGATTGCCGCCTACAGAGACAATAATGCCGTGTGGTATTTCTCCTCATCACGCATATATCAGTATCCTGACTGCGCTGTATCGCATTTACGGCCCACGTGCACGTGTGTGCCTTTGTGGCTGAATGTACTTTCTCAAAAAACACTGGAAGAGCTTGAAAGTACTTCAGACAGCGCAAACCTCTGCTATATAAACTTTTTCCACAAATGAAAAAAGGGGTACTTCTGAAGGAATTACTTCCGATTTACGTTTTCAATGTGGTATGACAATTACGAACCATCATGGCCTATATCATCAGCAATTTAATGTTTCATTCAACAAGAACACAAGGTGCAATTAGCGCTTATTTTCATTTAAATATTTTTTATATGAATACTGCAGAACAGACAGAGAGATTTTCCGCAATATGTCTTCTCCCGAGCTAACAAATCAGAAACACAGAAGAATGCACGCAATACAGATTTTTTTTCATCTCTCTTCTCTGTTATGTTTGAAGAAGAAACTTCTCTCGAAAATGTACCTGTTCCGTATTGTTTATTAAAACTGCGTTACTTGCACCTTGTGCTTTTTGTGCATATGCATTGTGGCTTGTTTTCCGTGACGCTTCAGTCTCTTTCAGTTACCTATTTCATGAAAGCATACAACTTCATACACAGCCTTCAATTTCTAAACGTCAACTTTACTTTTCTTATTTTCAGTGTAAAATTTGTAATCATCTGCTAAACGGATCCTTGGATCCAACATTTTGATCCCGATCCGCAACACATAGCTTCCGAAAAAAAAAGTTATGGGTTCGTTCCTGGGCCAAAGTCCACTGACTGTCATTAACGTCCACTGATTGTCTCTTAAATCGGTTCGTCACTTTTTCTAGCCATTTTGCGGACTTACCATCAGCATACCTCCTTTGCAAAGTGAAAAAAGAAATGAAAGAAAAGAAGCATAGCAGACCCATTTCCTTTTCTATGCGGCTTCAGGAAACATGACCCAGACGCTCCCATCATGACCTCATCTCCTCAGAGGAGTCATATATGTCTGCTTCTTGTGTCACTTTGCTGCTCAGACACTTAACAAGGCGTGGATCTCGAGTAGGTTTTCGTACAGACGGTTATGACGCCTGTAAGAAGATTGAAAAAGCGAATTCTTGGGTCTGTCTTCTTGGCGAACATATGGAGGAGGTAAGGGAGCAAAATCTAGAGAGTGTTATCGTTGTTCTTGATACTACTGTGCTGTTTTTCGTTATAAAACATAAAAACATTGTGAACTAGCTCAATGAATTAGCCTTTTAGGATCTGACCAAGAGCCTCGCCGTTATTGTGCTGCATAACAAAAAGGGACAAATAAGGCCACTAAAGTGTCTTTTCCCCTGCTTCTATGATGAATTTGTCATGAGTATGTTCTAGTGTGTTTGTCTTCATTTTCAGTTATTACTCATTTCCATAAGAAACTGAATCCACGAAATCAATCTGTTTTCATTTACAGTGTGTGTGTGTGTGTGTGTGTGTGTGTGTGTGTGTGTGTGTGTGTGTGTGTGTGTGTGTGAGCAATCGAGTCTCCGAATGCGTACGTGCGTGCTTGCGTGCGTGCGTGCGCTTGCGTGCATCTGCACGTGCCGTGTGCGTGTGTGTGTGTTTGATTCTAAAACGTTTTTCTCTGCAAGTAAAAGCGAAAGAAAGCACAATGAAATTTTCGTTGAGCAAATGATAATTTGTAGGACCTTTTCCTTCCATTCATCTTCTCGACGAACATGTATTCAAGTGTTAAAAGACAAAAATCTGTAATTCATGTCACTAATTTTAAAATATTCACGTTCTTCAATCCAGCTGTCTTAAGTGATCAGTTACATCTAGTTGCAAAGTGAAACGACTGCAGGCGGAAATCTAAACAAATCTTAAATAAATGTCAGCGAACCGCCCAGAGAAACGTGGACAAACGAGTCACAAGACAAACCACACAACGCGTTTCGACCTCTTAGGTCTTCTTCAGGTGCAACAAACATGAAACAAATAACGAAAATGCACTTAGCTTTGATCGCTTCTGTGTTCAGCGCGGAAACACAAGTGCAGGTTAAGAGTTCTTCCATCATTATAATACTGACTTGGCAAAGATTTGAAAAAAAAAGAAAAAAACTTAGATGAAGAAAATGGGAAAATATATATTATAAAGATGAAAACCCTTCACCAGCTGCCTGAGGGAACCCATCGCAATCCCTCTTTAAGGCAGATCTATATGTATTGCCTGCTGTCTTTCGTCCGCTGGATCGGACTCATCAGAGAGACACGGCTGATTGTATCTCTGCTTATATCTCTGCTCTTGGCGTCAAATAGACACGCCACAGTCCATAATTCTGTGGTGTGCTCACCACCAAGGATTCAA
>JADBJO010000885.1:206912-209412 GCA_016801955.1 Conus betulinus
CCCAATGTTCAAGCTCTATCAGTTCATGTGTTACATCACTTTCTTTCCTGCAAGTTTGTTGAATTACTTGTACATCCTACACCCTATCCTTCCAATTTTCTATTCTTTTGATGTCACACCGCTTTCTGCTCCGCTAGGTAAAATGTTTTCATGGCTATCTTAGGGACCTTAATTTTGTCCCAACAGTTACTTGAATCCGGATAATTGATCTCATATGAGAACAAGAGTGCCAGAGATTTTGTTTGTTTTGTTTTTTTTTTTTTTGAGCTAATCGGTGACAGTTTAAATTCCATGTTTCCTTTTACTATTTTCAACTTAATTGTTCCAATGTGCGTTGAAATTCGGATTTTTAAAAAAGTCAAACGCTTGTTTTCGATTAAGACATAAATGTTTTTGTATAAAATGGCCTTTTTTTTACGCTTTCTGAGCCTATTATGGTTCTCTGCGAAGCGTTAAAACGCACGTTCGGTTTAACACAGCAATCGCCATTTTCTTTATTAATGCATTCTGACTTCTTTTGTGTGTCTCATTTTTTTTCACTATGGCGTTACGCGTTCCTAAGAATAGACACGGGAGCAAAGACGATGGTGGTTATTTCCTTGATCATACCACAGCTGGGCACTTCATAGCGTGATAAGGACTGATCGTATGAGAAGAACCCCACACAAATAAAGAAACATGCAAACAAAGAAAATTAAAGTTAATTTCCAGCTGATACGTCTACAAAGAAAAATCGTTTGCTGGACGTGGACGACAAAGAAGAAAGGGAAACACGTGGATAAGGTGTGGGTGGAAGGGGGATGTGGGAAGGGAAGAAGTACGGGCACTGGCATCGAACAGTTTTATGTACGCTAAGGTTTGCAAAGAACGAGGCGTTTAAAGTATGGACCCAATACTCCCTGAAGTTCACAAATGCAGAGACAGACAAACAGGCAGACAGAGAGACAGATATAGACGGACAGAGAGACGAATATAGAGACAGACCGCCAGAGAGAGAGAGAGAGAGAGAGAGAGAGAGAGAGAGAGAGAGAGAGAGAGAGAGAGACACAGAGAGAGAGAGAGAGAGAGAGAGAGAGAGAGAGAGAGAGAGAGAGAGACTGATACACACAACTGATTCACATAAGTATGAACCGTCTGCAGCATGACATAAATACATAACGACAATACTCTGTCTGTCTGTCTGTCTGTCTGTCTGTCTGTCTGTCTGTCTGTCTGTCTCTCTCTCTCTCTCTCTCTCTCTCTCTCTCTCTCTCTCAAGGCGAAGAAGCTCCGTGGTGCATTCCATCTCACGTTCCACTCACAGTGAAACATTCTTTTAGATAGTTGGGACTTGCACGATGTGAGACATAAAACCTTTTACGGCAGACTCCATGAAAACCCTGTTCAGAGATGTCCCACCTGACGTGATCTTTGAGTTTCTGAAAGAGACTAACATTTTTCATCTGATCTAAGATTTTACGGAAGACAGATTTTTAACGAAATTTGTGGTACGTTTTTAGAAGACGTATTTTAAGGAATTGTATCAGAGTTTGTTTGTTTGATGACTTGTGATCGATTTTGTCGTGGTGACAGTCCTGATATGGTCCTTTGCGGTCGGCTGGGCTAAAAGCAACATTACCTTACCTTACCTTACCTCTCTCTCTCTCTCTCTCTCTCTCTCTCTCTCTCTCTCTCTCTAACAGCCAAGATGTTTCAAACATTCTATAAAACGTGACTTCGTAAATAAATAAAGAATGAAAAAAAAGTCAAAAACCGCGATAGCCATCAAGCAGCATAGCATCGATCTACTTCTGTCGCAAGTGCCAGACTTGACTTGATTAACAGCCCGTGACTATCATTTTCATTGGCTTCTTTCGATCACTTTTCCCGCTAAAGTTAACTATTTCACTGATTCCTTTGACATCGAGTTCCACCTGTTGAAGGCGCTGCCTTGGTCAAATTCCAGGAGCATACAAAAATGAATAAAGACACGATCTGGTTTCGGCAGTGAGCTAGGCAAGCATGCGCGCAAAGAGACTATTGTCCTTCTCATTGCATATATACCACTAGCATGGTTACGCTGTGTCACATTACTGCATATGCGCCTTTGTGACTGAATTTGTCTTCTCGAACACACTGGGAAAAACTAGAAACGCGCTTGAGAACGTGCATATCTTCGCCACAGAAAAAATATTTTCCGCCAGAAGTTACAGCAGGTACTGTCTGAAAGAATTACCATCCATATATTCTTTTTATTTTTACAGTGTATGTAAAAATGTCAATGCTTACATCACTCTAAATTTTTGTTTTTATTGATATGCACTGACGTTATAAATAGCCCTCAAACCGTTACATTCAACTTCATACTTTTTCATATTAAACGGAAAATGTATAATCATCATTTGAACGGCTCGTGGATCTGACTTTTAATCCGGATCCGCACGTTCTGACATATAATGTGTTCGTTTCTGGACCACAGTCCATCTTTCTACCAAGTGTCGTTAAAATCAGTTTGATATTA
>JADBJO010000885.1:221912-276912 GCA_016801955.1 Conus betulinus
CGAGAGAAGGGAACTGAAAATGCTGAAGGAGTAAGCAAGCAATTATGCTTGTGTGTCCGAAAAATGTTGGCATAAACAAACCTCTGGGCAATAAAAGCGCATGCCAGGCTATGTGCTGTTTTTGATATCTATGCTGCTTCCTCTGTTTCCCTCCTCTCTCCCTCTCTCTAGGTCCGGCCCGTTCCCGGCCCGTTCCCAGAGTGTTGTGTTCTAAGCGTTGTCGTGACCTGCTGTCCAGAAAGAGTGATTACCCCTTCCCATCACAACAGTGAAATCAGCACCATACAGCAGGTGCAGGGAGTGTTGGGATGAGCGTGATTTCAATCAAATCTGCTCCAGGCCAAACATGAACTCAAGGACACGAGGCTGATCGTCGCAGCCAAACAGCTCCTGGTTAAACCAGAACGAATGAGCGCAACTGATGCCAATGACCTAGCAAAGAGAGATAACGTCGCCAATAACTGTCAATATGTTAAAAGACTCGACTTCCAGACAGAAAAAAAAAACGAACCCAATCGGAAAATAAAAACTGAAACACCGTGCACACGGATAGCAAGAATATGTGAAGTGCTATTCATATGGGCCTGGCCATCACATACAAGAGAGAGAGAGAGAGAGAGAGAGAGAGAGAGAGAGAGAGACGAGACAGACAGACAGACAGACAGACAGACAGTGAGAGAGAGACAGACAGACAGAGACAGACAGAGAGAGAGAGAGAGAGAGACAGACAGAGACAGACAGAGAGTGAGAGAGACAGAGAGACAGAGAGACAGAGACAGAGAGAGAGAGAGACAGAGAGAGAGACAGAAAGCGTCCGACAAAATGAGACAACAAACAAACAAAAAGTGTCGAGTATCGTCAGTTCAACAACAGAGCTTCTTTTTGACAGTTTCAATTATTCTTGTCAACCAATGACTCATGCAAGCTTTACTGTTACTTTTCAGCCCCAAGTTTAATAAGTCGAGAGATGGTATTTCTCTCGTTTCAACTCGCCTCTAAAATGATGCCACTTAAAAAGCTTTGTGTCTCATCGAGGGCATCTTTGGACAGAGTAGGTACAGTTAGATATGATCAATCTTTCTGCTGCGCTGCAGCGTCTTCTCTTCAGGGCTGCATCATGACAACCTGATGGTGATTGCTCCTTGTAGACTGCTAGTTTGTAGGATGTGATGGGACGAGTGGGGCTGGTGTGTGTGTGGGTGTGTGTGTGTGTGTGTGTGTGTGTGTGGGGGGGGTGGGGTGAGGAGGAGAAGAAGGGCGGGAGTGGGGGGAGGGATGACAAAGTGAGTGATGCTCACTGTCTCAGCAGCACCTTGGTCGCCTTTGCCTTTTTCAAACCCGATTTCTTGGTGCATGTACAGCGTTGATAAACACCGCCGTCCCTTGATGCACATCATTGCGATAGCTGGATCCGGACGGTAATCCTGATCCGCATCGTGCAATGCAAGTTTCCCAAAACATTTAATAAGGCGGGTTCTTCTTCTTCTTTTTCTTGAAAGAAAATCTTGGATTAGCTGTTTGATCCTGGTCCACGCCATAATGACTGCGTGTTCCTTGTGCCACATTCCACCTTCCCAACAACCGTCCTTGAAATCGGTCGTTTTTTCGTGTAATTCTGCTGACAAACAGATGGGACAAACAAACCACCACATGTTGATGTAAACATTACTCCTCAATGGATGAAAACATGATCCAGAAAGAAAAACGATATAGTGGATTAAATCTTTGGGTTATATCTTTCCACCAAGTTCTTTAAAGTTGTTTCCGCAGTTTTGGGGCGTTAACGTGCCGATAGGCAGGCAAACACATCAGCAGATTTGAACGAAAGCAATCTCCTGTAAGAAAGCATCAATCAGTTGAAGATGGTGCAGATGATGCTAAGGAGTTCCACATTAGTGCTAAGACTTCATGCCAGGATCGTGCGTACCGTTTTCTTCGTTGCTATACACCCTTTACTAACGATTTCTTTTTCTTGCCGAATCACAAAAAAATACAAATATGAGTGCCACGACTTACCGATTAGAAAAACATTAAAGACAGAGATGCGGGTCATTGTGCCTATTCCTATCAAAAATAGGACACAGTTTTGAGCCGAATACATTGTGCAAACGTGCTCGTCTGTTTTTAACCCCATTGTCTGTGCATTTCCGATTTTCGTTTTTCCCTCCCTTTTTGGTTGTTAGTTTTTTCCCCCCGTTTCTTGGTTTCTCAAGACATGATCAGCAAATTTTGACGAGTATATCCATGTGTCGACCAGAAGGGAGATGCATGTGAAGTGCTGTCGGGTAATCAGCCATTTCAGTGGAGGTTTTTTCTGGGTCGGGACGAAATTCAAAGGGACTCTAAAATGGACCCAAAATTTGTTTTCCTGCCCAAAGGCATTCGGATTCCCTTTCATTCTCACATTCCTTTCTATCCCTCCACATCATCATCATCATCATCATCATCATCATCTCTCTCTCTCTCTCTCTCTCTCTCTCTCTCTCTCTCTCTGTGCGTGCGTGCGTGCGAGCGTGCGCGCTGCGTGCGTGTGTAGCCCGACCGGCGCACCAGCATTCTTCCTTTTGTTTCAGAGGTTCACGACATTGAAAATTTTTCTCATAGACAGTCATGTATTACAGAGCTTCAACTTCTCTGTTTCTTCAGCTCATGGATAACCAGTTAACCAAGCAGCACTACTGGCCTTGTCAGCCATCGAAACGGTCTCTTACAAACTTTTAAGATGTTGACTGCTTTGTTTCTCCACACAGATAAGCTGGAGACAGAGGACGTGCAGGCTGTTCTAATCACGTTTTTTCCGCTTGTTTCATTAAATCAGCTAATGGCGTAATGTTTTCACTGAGGTCTGATAATTTATTTGTGTCTGTGAAAATGCTTCTAAGGGTGAGGTCGTGGGAGGAGTTACCGAACCGACTTTAACAAAAACTTGATGGAATCCTGGAGTGTGGCCCATAGACGAGCCTTTTCCTGCGGATTCCATCGAATACCAGATCCAGGATATCCGTTCCACCTTGACGGAGGTCTGCGCTTTCCCGTGTGTCTTAGAAGGAAACCAATATATAGCGAAATCCGGCCGACAAATAACTGCTTGCCATACTATGAATGAATCGTCCGAACTGGTATCAGGCATCAGTCAGACGGCTCCTACCCCCTCCTCTCCAACTCTCCACCCCTCTCCATCTCTCTCTGACCGTATCTTTTGTGTACATACCTAGTATAATCCAATACTCGTATCCCATTTCCTTGCAACAGTGTATCTATTGTAATCATTTACACCCCCCCCCCCCCCCCCCCCCCCAAAGTTGTGTATACATACCTAGTATAATCTTATTCTCTTGTCTCATTTGTTTGCCTTGGTACATCTACTGTAATCATGTGCGCTCTCTCTCCTCTCTCCTCTCTCTCCCTCTCTCTCTCTCTTTTTTTTTTGCCCCTTTCTTCTTTCTTCCATCTTTTTCTCTCCCATGTATTTTGCTTTCACGGTACTTTTCAGTTTGATTTTTTTTTTTAAACATCTGCTATACTTTATTCTTTTACCGTCGTGTCAGTCTTGAATTCGTTTATTTGCATATCGTGATCAAGATGTAAACAAGAATTTGTGTGCTTATATTTCCCCCTCGATAAAAAAAAGATTCGTTCGTAAGTTCGTCTCCCCCCCCCCCCAACCTCGCTACCCCCCCCCCTCTCTCTCTCTCTCTCTCTCTCCACTCCCCTCACACACTCACCCACCACACCACACACACACACACACACACACACACACACTTCCATTCCCCACACGTTTCCCCCGACAATCGAGGCCCCTCCTTCACGTTGCCGGAGAAACTGGGTCCTGTCATAAATCAATGGAAGGGAACCACGGGAGCAGAGGCGTCGAACCGTCGCCTGTTCCCAGCTGACCGATTATCGGCTGTTCGCCATGCAGAACGACCTACCGCAGCGCTCAATCCGTTCGGCTCAACCACGTTTCCAGCCGGTCTTCTCGGAAAAGGTAACAGCTCTGAATGTAGGGACACGGGTAGTTACAGCATGGCTGGTGGTTTTCCGCCAATGAGAGAGAGAGAGAGAGAGAGAGAGAGAGAGAGAGAGAGAGAGAGAGAGAGAGAGAGAGAGAACAAAGAGAGACGAGAGAGAAACAAATGTTCGTTATTGAGGGAAAGGAATAAGCTTAGTGTTTTTTTTTTTCATTCAGCCCTAAAACAAGGGAAGGTACATAAATATATGAAAGAAAGCAATGCGTATAGAACTGCACATAAACTCGTATACAACAATAAGGACATAGCAATTTAAAATAATAATTCATTCATTGAGAGAGAGAGAGAGAGAGAGAGAGAGAGAGAGAGAGAGACAGAGACAGAGACACAGAGAGAGACTATGGCAAAGGACATCACACAGGATAAAATAACTGAGCCTATTTTTAATTTTCCAAATCGATATTAGTTAATCTTTGCGACTGAAGACAAACCAAGCTGACTGTAAGCAAGCACGCTTCACACCGAGCCTTTTAACTTGCAGACTGGGCCGTTTTGACTGGCAATGGGGAACTTTAGTTCCTGCCATGAACTTTACAGTATGGAATGAGCGCGGGTTGAATTTTTGCAGATAAAAGAAAAAAAAAAAAAAAAACTGTGTCTAAACAGGCCTGCTCTTAAGATATGAATAGCCAGTACCCTTCTTAACGCGCCATTTTTATATATGATTGTTATCAAAGATAAGCAGAATTATTACAAGAAGACTGAAAGCTAACCTACGCTGAACATGTTATGATGCTATTCGAACATGTTAAAAAAGGTTACCCGTCGTCTATGCAACGCTGCGTTGCGATTCGTCAGCGAAAGAATCTATACCGATTGCCTAACAAAACTGATTAGAATAACTAAGACCTCTTTAGCAGGCGACACGTTACACTACAGATCTTCAGTAAAAGTCCGTCTGTCCATTCGTCGTCTTTTCTTCCTTTCTTCGGTGTTTCAGCAATGGAAGGTTTTGTCTTGTGTCACCTTCTGAACCATGCAACCCAGAACAGCGCGGTAAAACCCACAGACATGCTAAATCAAGTACTAACAGTTTCTTGGTCTCACTTCCTAAAATCGACTGTTTGAGAACCAGAAGGACATTCCCAACACACGGCAAACCCAAAGCTGTCCTGAACATATTTGATGCGCTTCGGAAGCGCCGTCTCTCTCTGACTACGACGGCCGTGGAGAAACAAATGGCTTTCAAGTATGACCACTGCACAAGGCTACTGCACAAACAGGCAAAGTGAACACTGCTCATCTCTTATGGAACTACTTTCACAGCCATACATACGCCCGTGTGCACGCGTATGCACGCAAGCATGTGCGCGCGCGTGCACAGAGAGAGAGAGAGAGAGAGAGAGAGAGAGAGAGAGAGAGAGAGGAGTGACGTACATTCTGATGCTTCCAAGATCACAAACAGCAATCCTAACCCCAAGGTTTTCTGGGACACAGCTATCTGACTTTTGTCCAACATGTAGATAGGGCAAGATTAGGATCCCTCCTGTTTTCCTCTTCTGTTCGCCTTTATTGTCGGGAGTCTCGTTCACTTATGCAGACAACCATCCAACCACTTAATGGCAAGAGAGTTGTTCAATTCTGGTTGGTGAAACCTCTCAGGTGATCACTAATTTGGCCTACTGCCTAATCATAGCCTTTGCCTGCAAGTGAACCGCCTTGTATGCGCTTCAGCCTAGACAATATGACACTAGCTGGTGTGAAGTGCAGTGGCCAGTCAGCTAGTGAACAACACGCAAACACACAGCCAATCAGACCAACAGGAAGTGGTAAACGCCTTCAATGTGTACAATTTAACTCCAATTAGCAAAAGGCAAAGTTCAAATTCCTAACCCCGCTATATCTTGCGCTTTTGTGAGACGGACTAAGTGGAGCACTCAGAAGTTCCCCTGGAATCGTATTTTTTTTCTCAGATTCAGTGTTACCAAACACCCTACGCAGAACTGTCTGGTCGAAAAAAAAAAAAAAAACGGTGAATTGTAACGATTTCAACAAAAATAAACGCACACTTATCCACACCATCTCATTATACAATACCTAAATACTGTGAACCGTCTGAAATATAAAACTTTGCCATGCTAAAAGCGTCAGAAGTTTAAAGGCCCGAAATTGGAAAAAGTACATAAACATAATTAACTGTGCAACAAAAAATATATGCAAAGCCATACTGGCAAGTAGACACTGCTGTATGGGCAGCTAGCGTCAACGGAAGACAGTGTGTACACCTTGCTATATGGTCGCCACATCACTACAGGAAAGCGCCTAGAAAATCAAAGGGAGTAAGTAACGACAGAAAACAAACATGAAAAAGTAATGACAGAAAACAAACATGAAAAAGTAATGACAGAAAACAAACAAACGAGAAAACAAGCTGTCAAGCCATGCACTTTTTTCCAGTTGAAGACATATGTGCAGATGTGTCAATTTCAGTAACAAAACTTACACACCATAACAAGTTAAAGAAACAACGAACTCATCTGAAAACGATGTGTGTGCAAAGACGAACTAAGTGCAAGTAGTGCAAAAGAGAGGGCCCTCTCCATACAAACAACGTGAGTGAAGTAAACAGTCATCATCTCCCTCAAACAGGGTGTACATCTAATGGCTCAAAGGACACAGCAGTATACCAGTACACATCTGATACAGAGGCCAACATCGGTTCGTTCCTCAGTCTGCCGATTTTTTTTCAATTGTTGCTGAGTGATAACAAGCATCCTCCCATTCCGTTCAGACGCCACGGAATCGAAAACTTCTATGACTTGCTCCAACTTCGTCAATATAGTGTTCACACTGTTTGCGGTCACTCATTCTGATACATCGTCAATTCACCGAAAAGCGTGTAGATTATCAATGGGACGACTTGCAAAGCGTTCTCTCTCTCTCTCTCTCTCTCTCTCTCTCTCTCTCTCTGGGACTTGCTCTCTCTCTCTCTCTCTCTCTCTCTCTCTCTCTCTCTCTCTCTCTCTCTCTCTCTCTCTCTCTCTCTCTCTCTCGTCTGCGTCTCGTCATGCCATATCCTACCACAATGATACAAGAATGGATTGCAGAATAGCCATGCCAAGTCAAAGACAGTTTTATAAAGCTTTATCTCGATTCTTATAATGAAGGCAACGCCGCGTTATCTGCTTTTATATCTTATTTTACTTTTGCCAAAACCAAGTCTCTTGAATTAACACACTCAGAACCACTTGCTTTAAATCTCTCTCTCTCTCTCTCTCTCTCTCTCTCCTCTCTCTCTCTCTCTCTCTCTCTCTCTCACACATTACATTTCATGGTGTAGATTCACTTCCTACGACATTTCCAACCACGTAAAATGTGTGTTACTTCTCTCAGAAGGTTTAAAACTGTACGTTGTACGGACACCCCTTTGGAGTTTAACTCTTTTCTCGGCCGAATTCACTTCTTCTCCCTCATTAGTGGACTCTTTGGCAAAACGGAGATCAGAATGTCCGCCGTTTGTTTGTTTTTTTCTGCACTTTTTTCCTTCCCCGCACTCTCCTACACTCTTTTTTCCACGTACAAGCCTGTCTGTCTTCCCTCTCTCTCTCTCTCTCTCTCTCTCTCTCTCTCTGTCTCTCTCTGCTGCTCAACCACAGTTTACTTGTCCTCTGAGTCGCCTTTCTAATCTCCTATCCCGTCCCGTCCCCCCACGTCCCCATGCCGCCTCTTCATTTCGTCTCTCCTCATGCTCCGTTTTCCTCGCCAACCTCATTACGCGAATCTAACTGAATTCATACTGTTCTTGTCACCATCCTTTTTGCTGCTCGTGCGCCTTCGCACTTTCTGCGTGAAGGCGATTTCAGGAGCATGTGACTGCTAATGGGATTCTCCCCCTGATTGCGCTTTCCTTGCTGGTTTGACTGGGAATCTTTTCCTCCCTGGTTGACTTCAATTATTCATACTGCTGTCGGCAAGTACCACGTTAATTGACGTTCGTTTTTCTCTTTTGTGTGTGTGTGTGGTCGAAGTTGGCCCGGAATTCACGAGTTTCTTGTCTTAACGAGACTGGTCTGCTTCCCCTGCCGGACTGTAATATATATGAGGAGTCTACACAATTACCATTGCTACAATTATTCGTTTTTGAATTTTTTTTTTTTTTTTTCCAAAAAGAATAAACTCTCTCTCTCTCTCTCTCTCTCTCTCTCTCTCTCTCTCTCCTCTCTCTCTCTCTCTCTCTCTCTCTCTCTCTCTCTCTCTCTCTCACACACCTCTCACACACACACATACACGCACGCACGCACTAACGCACGCACGCGCGCGCGCTTTTCACAGCGAGAGACATATATACAGTTGCAACGTTAATTATCCGACCTTTCTTTTTTCACCAAAACGAGGCGCAATGTGTCGTGTGTTGACGTCTGTGAAACTGTTATAGAAACGATACAGTTTCTGTACTCCTCGTTCACTCACCACTGACTCTAATGCTATGGTTTAATTTGCTGATAATATCACCTCAGGAGATCTGACCACGAATGATGACGAATCTAAATACAGAGATAATGTTTATCAGCTTGTCACATAGTTTGACCAAAGCAATTTGAAACTTAATGTATCAAAAAAACAAAAGAAATTATCTTTCACTTCGGAAGACCATGACCGCTTAGCTTTCCTTAAGCATCAAACACAAGCAAATGGAAAACATCAGTAATATGCACACATTTGGGGCTAATCACTGCCGATGGTTTGAAAAGGGAAAACACACACAGAGAAGTTGTAGTCAATGCCTTGTCTTCCAATACAGATCAGGATTAGCATGCCCAAAGAAACAATTAAATCACATGGGCAAAATCACACTGCTCTATGTGACAGACTCTTGAACAAACTCCACAGTCGTGTACCTTCTTCTTCGGATAGAACATGTTTAAGTAAGCGTGTCTGGGGATACATGAGCTTGATTTTGTTGAGAGTGAGTGCTTTCATTTAGCTACTTATGTGCAGCATTTACAGAAGAGGAATCTTTGTCTCTAATTCACAGAAGTGTGTGTGTGTGTGTGTGTGTGTGTGTGTGTGTGTGACAATTGTGTGTATGTGCGTGTGTGTGTGTGTGTTGTGTGTGTGTGTGTGTGTGTGTGTGTGTGTTTGTGTGTGTGTGTGTGCGCGCGCATGTGTGTGTGTGTGCGCATGTGTTGTGTGTGTGTGTGTGTGTGTGTGTGTGTGTGTGTGTGTGTGTGTGTGTGTGTGTGTGTGTGCATGCATGCATGCGCGCGTCCGTGTATACGTGTTTCTGTATTCGTTTTCATTGTAGCTTTTCATATCTGCAGGAATTGTTCATATCTGTCACTATGTTGTTTACTACTAAGTCTTTGACCCACCCCCCCCCCCCCCCCCCCCCCCCCGTCTCTGTCTCTCTCTGAGGTTGTCAGCTGTCTCAGCCCAAATAACAACGACCTGCTCGTTACAGGCGGTCTTCCCTAAAACTTCTGATAAACATTAACCGAGCCACAACTACACACCAATCCCCGCGGACCCCGCTATTTCCGGATTCCTAATTACGCAAGCAATACGACCAGTCGCTGAGTGGCGGGGGAAAGTGATCCACCATTCTGACCCCATCTGCAAGTCAACACGAAGACAGTTCCGCCAGAAAGGCTGGGACACCGCCGGTCTCAATCGATAGAACCTCGGGCCAAATCCCATGGACACAGAGGGGATGTTTTGGACAAACACTTCTTGATTATACACGAAACCGATGCAGCAGCTGGCACAGAGAGAAAAAAAAAAACCTTCCAACGCTTTAATTTGCGGTCTGAGAGCGGAGCCATCGATGTTTCGACCATCGAAAATGGAAGAGCTGCAACAGAAATCGGCCGTTTGTAATAGAATCGTGGCCTCATGGGCTAACCCCTTGTTTAGATTCCAAGAAAAAAGCTCGAAATGGCTGAATACCTGAATGAGAATGCCTGGCCATAATGTCGCGTTGCATTCAATGTCACCAACAGTTTTCGGAACTTCTCTGCCTGCCACCAGCAGCAACTAAACAACCACCCGAATAACAAGTGTCCCCCCCCCCTCCTCCCCCCAAAAAACAAACAAACAAACAAACAAAGCAGCCAACTCTTTGCCGTTTTTATGTTATTCTGCCACCATGGTAACAATACAACATATTGATATGGGACAGACATCTTCGACTCGGCTATAAAGTTGTTCGCGTTCGCCGTTCACGAGCAAATCATTCCTAAACATGACGTGTTTGTGCGGGCCGACAGCTCATTTTAACAGGTCAGATACCCTATTCTTCAGCTCAAACAGGTAACTGCTCATCATTAGACGTTTATGTTTTAGACAAAAAAGTACGAAAAGAAATATGCGTGTTTGCAAACACTGCAACGTTTTCAACCAGTTCAATGGATCCCACATTTCCAGTATAGATGTATGTGCACGTGCGTTTGTGTAACGTGCCCAGGCTTCTCTCATCAGTAAGCCGGAACGCATCTCAATAATCGTCGATTTGCATTTATTCAAAAGATTTAAAGACACGTCAACAAAGACTATGGCAATAAGATTTTTTGTTTGTTTTGATTCTGTCATTCTGTTTTGGGAAAGCATCGGTCAAGACATGATTTCGGTTAAATTACTTGGTAAAAGGAATGGGCTGATGAAGTATAAATAGAGGGGGCGTGGGGGCGCCAATCTGAAGTCAATCTGCAGTAACCTAATAGCCGGGTGTGTGTGTGTGTGTGTGTGTGTGTGTGTGTGTGTGTGTGAGTGTGTGAGAGAGAGAGAGAGAGAGAGAGAAGAGAGAGAGAGAGAGAGAGAGAGAGAGAGAAGAGAGTGTGTGTGTGTGTGTGTGTGTGTGTGTGTGTGTGTGTGTGTGTGTGTGTGTGACACACACAGAGAGTGTGTGAGAGAGAGAGAGAGACAGACAGACAGACAGACAGACAGACAGACAGGTGTACGATTTCTTCATATATGGCTGTTATAATGTGTAATACATGATCAAAGATGGTTACAGCACATGACAACACGGACAAAGTTTTCAGGCTTATTTCCCAGGTATTACAAAACGTAGCGCCTCAAAACTAACCTCAGAAAATTAGACTACTACATGGTTTTAGCAGAGATCCTTCAAGATTTTGGTTACGAAATAATTATGTCTTTTTGACTCATTATGTTTTTGTGCACAAAAAGGAAAGAAAGAAAGACAGAAAGAAAAACGAAAAGTAAAACCATTGTTTCAGCTATAATGTTTGTTACAACGGTGAAATTTTTCTGGCATCAGATAGACTCAGGATGGCTTCTGTGCTGCTAAACGAGTGGGACTAGTAGACTCACTACTTGCAAGTGATATACCTTCAAATCTGTTTACAATCAAAGAAAAAAACACAGGCGCATATAACTGAAAATACTCAGCAAATTCATTTGGCTTTCCACATTTCGAAGTCAAGTCATAACAATTTATTACAACATTTTAGGTAGCCGCTTTTCGGTTTTCATTTGAAGTGCTATTTTTCCTACCATTTTTTTTTTCTTCATAACCGTGTCATATTTCAGCACTGCAAAGCGTCAGGATTACAAACAGGCACGACTATAAGGTTTAAATCTCGTCGTAGCAACTGAAACGATGCGCCATCAGTGTCAGAGACCTGTTTTCATTAGCCTGATAAACCACTGACATCGGTGATTATGAGAAATCTGTAACTGAAACAACTGTACAGATCACTTGGTTTCTGAAGTATGAAGAAAAATGTATGACAGTCATGTCCCACGCGCATATTTTTGCGCCTGCACAAGAGTGCGTAAGCGCGCGCTCGCATGCGCACGCGCGCGTATGTGCGTGTATGTGTGTGTGTGGGAGGGGGGGGGGGGGGGAGGGTACCGGTGTGGGGGGGGGGGGGGGGTGAAGGGGAAGGAGGCAGGGAACAATGGAGGGGAGAGCGTAGCAAGCCGAAACTTCTAACTGCTGGACAGACATAGACGCTCCAAGGACTACTAGGTGCTTAAGTATACATCCATTGAAACAAACGATTGCTCATTTGGCTTTCATTCCATTTCATAACTCGTTTCTTTTCATGACCATAAGATCAAGAAAGAGTAAAGTATTTATGGCAATTCGATTTAATTTCAAATTTGGTCAGGTGTCAGAGACCACACACACACACACACACACACACACACACACAGAGAGAGAGAGAGAGAGGAGGGGAGAGGGGGGGGGGGGGGGGGGGGGGGGGTGAGGAATGAAAGTGATGAAAGAACACTATGCGAACTATGTCGCTATGTAAAATGTTTATTCCATCGTAAATTGAATTTTGAATTAGCCAACCTGGGAGAAATGGACAGGTGTTTGAGCACACAAACAGTGGTTTACAAAGCCGCCATTTTGACAATCCGCCGTTTTGTGGCGACAAAACGGCAGGACCACTGAACCGCTCTTTTGTCCCCGAACGCATGACAAAGCGAAAGTTCACGAGGGTTCATCCACACAAGACAAGACTATCTGTAAGGATGGCGGAACTGTTGCGGTTATGCTGTGGTTGAGGACGCACTTCAGAATTAACTTCCATGTTCACATTACTGACTGAAAAATAAAGTGGGTGTCCATGCGAAATAATAATAATAATGTATAATACTTATATTGGGCATTTCTTGTTATACAACCCAATGCGCTTACATCCACCATTTGCACTTATTCATACAATATTCATGCACACAGCAAAAAGAAAATACCAATGGCAAACGCACCTACATGCATAAACTGCCTCTCACTGGACTGTGGAGGAACCTCCCCTGGCTATTACGTTCTCTCTCTTGCACAGTCCCTTTCTTCACACCCCTTCCCGCCCTCCACCCCCTCCCCCACCATCTATTGACGTTTCCCTTCCGTTTCGTTTTCCTCCTTCCTCCTTAACCGGCGAAGCTGCACCATGTCAAAGGTTTATGCACGCCGCAGGCCAAATGAAAAGGCAACAAAAACCAAAGCACTGCGCACAGCATTTCCTCCGCCGAGTGCAATGCTTTCAACTATCGAGCAACAGCAAGCCTACGAAGGCCGCAAAAAAAAAAAAAAAAAAAAGTGCTGCTTTCAGAACAGTTCCTGCCATTTATCATCGCCCTGGTAATTAGGAAAAGACAGGACTGTGTGAAAAAAAGGAAATTTGTTGGGAAAATCCCACACAACTGCTTATTGCTCTGATCCAATTAAAAACAGCACCGCTAAGACCCCCGCCACCCTCCCCACAGGCTGCATATAAAAACAATCAACGGTTGAGCGGAAATCACAAGTTTTCCTCCACTATGCTGATATCCCCCCCCCCCCCCCCCCCCCCCCCCCCCCCCGGCCACCTCCTCTCCCCAACACACACACACACACAAACGCGCGCTCCGCTTTATCCATTTCTCCTGGACCGAGGCCTCGCGGAGTTGAGCAGATGAAAACTATGGCAGGCAGTAAATCAGTTCTTGCAATTTTCTTGCCAGTTCATAGAATAATCTGATAGTTCCAGAAATGCTGCCCGGCCTTTCGTCCCGTCGACGCCACGGTCAGCCGTTCGAAACTGTGATCTCCAAATATTCTGCTTTTATTTTTCCTTCGTTATGTTTGGTTTATTACTTCTTTTAAGATAAGAATTCCTGTGTTTGTCCAAAAAATATTTTCATCATGCCAACTGCCACCATACACGCACCAGCGAATTCATCATGCAGCAAACTTTTCTTAAAGTTGGTAACCACGAGTTTCTGAACACTGAGTTTTGAAATTCGTGGATCAAAGGTTTTGTGGGTAAAGACAGCAATGTGGCGGCACATACGAAAGATAACGATGTCGTTTCAAATCTTCAGTTCACTATCGTATTCAAAAAGCTGTATTTTGTACGCAACAGCAAGTCACTTCACTGTGTGGCCGATACCCCCCCTGTCCCACTAGTAGCCAAGCAATCAGACTTAACAATTGTTCTCGCCGTTACAGAGTTTGTGTTTACTACCTCCTCACTGACTGTGTCAATGATTTGTTCATTTCGTGGCATCGGTGTTATGTCCAGGATCTGGTCTATCCACTGCCTGCCTGGATGCTGCCAGAGTTACGTGACGGCGCTGTAATACCGGACATCTTTGTCCACTGGCAATCAAAATGCGTCTTTCATTTTGGGGATGACACTTCAACGCTGGATAGGACCGTCTCTTTCCCACTTCGTTCTTCAACTGTTCTGGCAATACAAGTGGTATCTGAAATATCTCCACCTGTCCATGGGTCCAGTTATCCTGAGTGTATCGGTGTAATCTTAAACATCTCGGTTCGTTGCCCATTGAAATGTTTCAACGCTTTGCTTTATGTTTTACTGGAAAAGGGAAATAAGAGTTTGGAAACAGAATGGCGGTGTGTGTGTGTGTGTGTGTGTGTGAGAGAGAGAGAGAGAGAGAGAGAGAGAGACAGAGAGAGACAGAGAGAGAGAGTGAAAGACAGACACAGAGAGAGAAGAGAGAGGACAGTCCAGTCTGCCCAATCCATTATCCACGAAAACAACGCCCCCTCCTCGTGGGATTAGAGTCATTTGTCACAGAATTACTGGCTGACGCGATAACATACATAAACAACATCCTTTTTATGAAAATAAAACACGCAACGAGAAAGCGCGGTCCGATTTTTTTTCTTTCTTTTTTTCGGAATAGTATGTGTGCAAAAATTAACGTCATCAATAATATGATGCGTCGGAGTTCAGGAATTTAAATCAATACTGCTGCAGGCGCCGACCGACTGCTCCGCGATCCATTGCAGTACGAACAAGACATCATACTATTGCTCTTGTTAAACGGCCTGACCACAGCATAAAGCCCTGGGTGCATGGTGTCGCCATTCACGGATCTGCCTGACTGGCGTAAATACCATCAAGTTGTTGAAATACTGCCTATTTCATACGCATCGATCGTCGCGACTGGCTTTCTTTGTTCACTATTCAACATTTGCTGTGCACGAGACGCCTGTTACGTCACGTTTTTCTCACCTGTCACGTTTTCTCGCCTGGTGAGAAAACGTGACGGGTGTATCGTCACGTTTTCTCACTCGTCACGTTTTCTAACTCCGGGTGAGAAAACGTGACGGATGGTGCAATATTCATTCATCGAACGACACATTCTCAAAAAATCTAAATTCTCTCTCTCTCTCTCTCTCTCTCTCTCTCTCTCTCTCTCTCTCTCTCTCTCTCTAGTTGAGTTCGATGTGATTCTGAGTTTGAGTGTGCGTATGTTTAGGTAAGCGCTCGCGCGCGCGCGTGTGTGTGTATCTGTTTGTATATGTGTTGTATGTGAGAGAGAGAGACAGAGAGAGAGAGGGGGGGGAGTATGTGTATCTGTGTGTCAGTCCGTCTGTACTTATAGAAATCTAGTGTTTTTATCAGATTTTAACCAACGTTGATAAGGCGTTAGCCTTTGCCGCGTGACATAAGGGTTGTCATAGCGTGTTTAAAATTGTTATCAGACAGACGGAAAGATCCCAGTTGTCGGCCGTTTGGTCCGACTTTCAATCTTTTGTCGGATCGGATTAAACGGCCGGCTCTCGGTAAGCGTCCTTTTTGTCCGACAACTGGTTACCTTCCGAAATAAAAACTACTTTTTTCCCAGAGAGAGAGAGAGAGAACAAGGAGAAAAGAGAGAGAGAAGAAACGTGACGGGTGAGAAAACATTATGCCACACCCGACACGTTCTCACCAGGTGGGAAAACGTGACGGGTGAGAAAACGTGACGGTACAGACGCCTCCACAATCTTCACAGAGACGATTTACAAGAATTTACTCTGATTCTCAGACTTCACGTCGTGGGCTTGAATCATCGACAACGTTGTAGTTAACAGTCAAGAATAAACTGGTTAATAAGCAGACAGCAAGACCTGTCTTGTCGCTAAGATAACACATTTCATGCTAACTCTGTCATTTATCTTTGGAGATATGCGCGAGTGAATGGTAATCTACGAAGACATCCAAGACAGAAATGACTTTATATTCGGAGGATTTTTGTACTGGCTTACCGCAATGTGGACGTTCACATTTTTACGTGTGAAGTTATAGGAAGAGCATATTTCCTGCATCAAGTTCTTCAGAATATTGTGGAGCACTCCGACTTTACAACTCGTATTTTCAGTATACGTACTTAACAGCGTTGTCTTTGTTTTCAACATGAGTGTTCACGGAGAATCAATGTGATTTTTTCTCATTTCAAGCGTGTTTTAAGTTGGAAAGAGGATATCCAAGTAATCGGAACTGGACACATTCTCCTGGCAGCCGGGAAATTCTATCACAAAACTTGACCGGTAAACCAATACGTCCAAAAGAACCTAAGGATATCGACAACACTCGTGTTCTCATTTCACATATATCTGATCAGAGAATTTCTTGGTATGTTAATAATAGGACAATTTTGACATCACCCAAATCGTACATTTGGTCAAACTCTGGGGAAAAAAGCACCTTAACCGTGTATTTTTTCCTCCTCATTTTTAACACATCTTACACCTCAGCTTTAATCTGAACTGCATGAGTAGGTCGCTCCTTTAAGGCAATGTAAGGTAATGTTGCTTATAGCCCAGCCGACCGCAAAGGGCTATATCAGGGCTGTCACTGCGTTGAAGTCATTATGTAAAAAAACCCTCATTTACACAACCCTTTAAAAACACATCTTCTAAAAACACACCGACCATTTTTGTTAAAAATCTTTACTCCGTAAAATCTTAGATCACATAAAAATTCTAATTTCTTCTAGAAATTCAAAGATCATATCAGGTGGGACATTTCTGAACAAGTTTTTTATGAGTTTGCTGTAAAGTGTTTATGTCTCACACTCATTCGAGTCCCAACACTCTAAAAGAATGTTTCACTGTGACAAAAATCTTAATCTCTTTTAGCAATTCAAAGATCTCATCAGATGGGATATTTCTGAACAAATTTTTCATGGAGTCTGCTGTAAAGTGTTTATGTCTCACACTCATGCGAGTCCCAACACTCTAAAAGGATGTTTCACTGTGAGTGGTACATGACATGGAATGCACCACGGCGTTTCTTCACCTTTCAAAAGATAAAAATGGGTGTAAAGGGAGTGGCCTGTATGCAAACAGTACAAAACTGATTCATCGGATCGCATGATGCATACGATGTGATGAACCCTCTCACTACAAAACATGAAACATGTTCTTTTCGGAGTGCTGGGATGTACATGGATAATCAGCTTTACGACACAGACTCCATGACAACATTTCTAAGACGTTTCACTACAAGTGACTAGTGGCAAACATTTTTCATTTCATCAGTGACTTCGCAAAAAAAAGATGTTTTTAAGCAATTTTAACATGAACTGTTTTTTTTCATTTGACATGCATCTAAGGAACGATTTTGACATTATAACGGCTTGGTGGTGAACCTCTCCCATCTCCCTCCTACATCAATTGGGCCGTAACATGGAACTGAAATCTCTCTCTCTCTCTCTCTCTCTCTCTCTCTCTCTCTCTCTCTCTCTCTCTCTCTCTCTTTCTCTTTCTCTGTGTGTGTGTGTGTGTGTGTGTGTGTGTGTGTGTGTGTGTGTGTGTGTGTGTGTGTGTGTGTGTTTGCGTCTGAATGTGTGTGTAAAAGAACATGAATGTTACAAGACTTGGATTTCAGAGACTGAAGATAAAAGCTCGAACCAGCTCGAGTTTATTCACCCTTGTACCTAGGCGCATTACAAATGCACACACACACACACACACACACACACACACACACACACACACACACACACACACACACACCATCCCCATCTCTCTCTCTCTCTCTCTCTCTCTCTCTCTCTCTCTCTCTCTCTCTCTCTCTCTCTGTGTGTGTGTGTGTGTGTGTGTGTGTGTGTGTGTGTGTGTGTGTGTGTGTGTGTGTGTGTGTAAACATATAAATCATCTCGTGGAAAAGGCAAGAAAGAAGATTGCGTTACTGCGAGTCCTAACTGGAATCCCTCTAATAAATTGTGGATCTAATCTCATCCATGTCGCCTTAGGGACAGTTCGTTCGATTGTAAGTTATGGTCAAGAAGCATTTTTAATGCACCAAAGACAGAGTTACATAAGTTAACTAGTATTGATTCCTTAGCATTTAAAATGCTTTGGGGCTTCCAAGATGGGCATCAATTGATATGACTTACAGAGAGGCAGGAGTTTTTGCCTTTAAATGAACATAAGATGCTATGTGCTTGTAGCTACTCAACACGAACAAGAACAGTCCCTAACTCAGTTACTTCTGAACTTGATGAAAGCACACCTACGTTTCTAGAGAGATACGGAATAAAAGGCATACACTTCATTGTTTTGATTATGTGTCTCCTCTTTTACATGCATGCGACTTTTCGTTTGACAACATTGTTAAAATGACCAAATAGCCTTTCCCCCTTTTGGTTGATGAAACAAGCAGATATTTTCTATTCTTATGGTAATATTACTAAAAATGAGAATCCAGTTTTGCTTGCTTCTCTTGTTAAAGAATTGATTTACACTGAATATGAATCTTATCTGCATATTTTCACTGATGGTTCAGTTTCATGTACTTCTGAGGTTGGTGCAGCTTTCGCGATACCTTCCCTTAACATTGAAAAAAGATTTCATATTACCAATGGTTGTTCTATTTTCACTGCCGAGTTATTTGTTTCTTATGAAAGCTATTGATTTCATTCTTGATATGCAAGTCTTACCAGAAAGAATACTGATTTTGTCAGATTCCAAGTATGCATTAACGGCTCTACACGTCAAAATACATCAAGTCGTCCTGATCTCATCAGTGAAATTTTATCTTCAATTCACCAGTTAATGATGCGAGGTTCTAAAATAACGTTATTATGGGTACCCGGTCACTGCAATCTTCGAGGGAATGAACTGGCTGATACCCGTGAAAAAGAGGCTTCAATGTGCAAATCGAATACAGTTTTATGTGATATTCCTTATTCGGTTCTTGAAATAAACAATATTCTGACAAAAACACTCTGGGACCAGAGAAGAACACAGTACATTGAAGCTGCCATTCAGAAGAACAGATGGGACCTTACTGCCCCCAGCAGTCATTGTATAAGTCCGCCAGGTTCTATTCCGAATCGAAATTTATTGCACAGAATACGGGGGGATGGTTGGTTGGTTAGGCAGGTTTTTAAAACCATCTCCTTTGTGTGTCTGTGGTCAAAATCTTAATATATCTCATTTTTTACTTGAATGTTCCATAGCAAAAGCGTATTTTCAATGTCTTCTTGATAAAAATTTTGTCTAAAAATCTACCTTTAACATTGCATAGTGTTTTTGTCCCCACACAGAAAATGGGTGGAGTCTAGCCAATTTGGCTGTAAATCTGCCATAGCTGACGACTCTCAGAGCAGACAAGAGGCTTATTCCATTTACGAAATGATTCATAGGCTGTGCGACTCTAGAGAGTGTAGAGGTCCGCAGAGGGCGAGAGTTGTACGAGAATTCTTGAGCATAAGGTTGTGCGAGCGAGGAGAGAAGAGAGAGAGAAGGGAGAGAGAGAGAGAGAGGAGAGAAGAGGAGGGAGATGAGATAGGAGGAGAGGAGAGGGGTTGAGGTAGAGAGGAGTGAGAGAGAGGGTCTGGTGGGAGTGGAGAGTGGAGGAGATGAGAGAGGGGGCGGAGGGAGAGACGGAGGCGTGAGAGAGGGGAGTGAGGCGGGAAGAGTACGGAGAGAGAGAGAGAGAGAGAGAGTTTGGTTTTATGTTATAGGGCTAGAGTTGCGAGTTGTGCAGGGAGTAGGCCGGGTGGGGACTGTGCGTTTTGTGTGTGCGTTGTCGTGTGTGGTGGTGTGTGAGATGTGTGTGAGAGGTGTGCAGTGTGTGCAGAGGTGAGAGAGAGTTTTTGAGTGTGGGTAGGGGGGATGAGGGGGCGGTTGTGTGTGAAGTGTGTTGTGAGGAGTGAGCTGTGCGGTGCGTGTGTGTCTGGTGCGTGTGGTATTGTGTGTGTGTGTGAGAAGAGGAGGAGAGAGAGAGAACAGAGGAGATGGCGAGATGAGAGATGAGAGAGAGGTGTATCTGTCAGTGTGAGGAATATATGTGCGTGTAGCTGTGTGTCATGTGAGAGGGAGAGAGAAGAGAGAGAGATGTGTGACGTGAGTGACGCCCGAGTTCACAGAGGAGAGAGAGAGCGGAGAGAATTGTCAGTAGTGGTGTCGTTGTGGTGTGTGTGCTCGTGTGTGTGTGTGTGAGTGTTGTGTGGGTGTACGTGATTGCTGTTGTGTGTGTGTGAGTTGTGTGTGTGGTGTGTGTGTGGTGTGGGGACAGGTGTGTGTGTGTGTGTGTGTGTGTGTGTGGTGGGGTGGGTGTGTGTGTGTGTTTTATGTGGGGCCTTTGGTGGTGTGTGTGTGGGTGGTGTGTGGAGTAGTGTGGGTGAGACAGACCAGAGGATGTGATGATGAGGAGTCTTTGAGAGGAGAGAGAGGAGAGAGAGAGAGAGACGAGAGAGAGAGACGAGGGAGAGAACGGCGAGAGAGAGAGAGGAGATTTGTTTATTCTCAGTACGGTAAGATGGGATTTTGGTTTATTGTTACAATTTCCTGTTTTTATATTTATACGTACAAATGTTAAATGTTTCACCTGTTAATTTTCATTTACAATCTTTATGTCTCGCTGTCTTTCAGATGTTATTGTGTATTATTTCTTTTTCTCATTTATTTATTTCTGGGTTTATCCTTTTTTAATGTCAGTACAACAATATGTTTAATCTGGACAGTAAATGGTTCCAGTCAGTCAGTCAGTGTGTGTGTGTGTGTGTGTGTGTGTGTGTGTGTGTGTGTGTGTGTGTGTGTGTGTGTGTGTGTGTGTGTGTAAAAAAGAACATGAATGTCAGCTCGAGTTTTATTCACCCTTGCATCTAGGTGCATTTAAAAATGCTCTCTCTCTCTCTCTCTCTCTCTCTCTCTCTCTCTCTCTCTCTCACACAACACACACACACACACACACACACACACACACACACACACCACCCCCATCTTCTCTCTCTCTCTGAGACAGACAGAGACCGAGAGAGAGAGGAGAGAGAGAGAGAGAGAGAGGACGAGAGAGTGAGAGTGTGTGTGTGTGTGTGTGTGGTGTGTGTGTGTGTGTGTGTGTGTGTGTGTGTGTGGTGTGTGTGTGTGTGTGTGTGGTGTGTGTGTGTGTGTGTAATTAAAGCAGTAAAATTGGTTCGTGGCACATGCACATACACCAATACACCATGCACACCCTGTCTCTCCTCCCTTCCTTCTCTCTCCCCTTTCCTTCTCAACCCCAAAGTCAGAAACGTTTTTGTACATACCTTAACACCCCCAAACAAACAACAAACAGCTGGAGACAGGCCAGTCGTCTTTCCTATTTACAAACCCCTTTACTAAACTTTCAACACCCCGAACGCTCTTGTCTATTGCCCCAGGAGCTTTCGGCAGTAAATCACAGAATCCGATTCTTCCCAGCCCTGGGATTTCTACATATGGGCTAACTGATCGTTACATTCAGGCACTGTCAACGTGTCAACCACCACACCTCCAAAGGTCTGTCGCCTCAACCACCACCCCCACACACAACTGTAACCAAAGAGCCTTTGCGCGTCACACTGGGATGAACAAGGGGAAAATAATGGGGATACCAGGCGCGCACTTCCGGTTCAATCCAGTTACATTCCTGTTATATTCTTGACTGTTTTTCTCCTTAGTAGATGGAAAACTTTGATGAAATAAACTTGACTGTGAACTGAAATATCCAAAACTGACATATGAAATAACGACCATACTTTCCCGCTCATATTCAACGTAAAGGCTGTCTAGTCCCGCTGTCCACAGAAGTACGGCACACCATCCCTTTGTCAGAAAAATCGACTGAGACTCGCTACTAAGAGAGCACGGGACCGTATCTTCTCAGACCAGCAATTATTCTGACCCCTACATCCATGTAATGAACGAACCCATCCAAGCCTTGGGGACACTGCCATTTGATACATTCTACAGACAAGGTCGCTGGTCTCAGAGCTAAAGTCTGAAAGCCACAGAAGTGTTGTCTGAACTTCGTCAGACAATGGTCTGTCAGACAATGCGACGGCAATCTTCACTAGACCTGCATGGCTTTTCTCATCAAAAAGCTGAACCCGCTAATGTACTTGGTTCACAGTGAAATTGCTTTGTTTTCATTTAATTTTATGGAATTACAGCCAGAATGTTGTAGAAACCACAGCAGAATGAACACGAGGATTCCTTTAGAAATTTCTTCATCAGCCCAAAACAAACATGCAAGACTCGTTTTCCAAACCTGTTTTCAAGGCGAGGGTGGATGAGTAAGAAGATGGTGAGCAGGAGGATAGCGCGAATCACTCACACAGAGTTGTAGAACTTTAACCAGAAAAATAGCCGATGAACAGAACACTGACCAACTGTTTTTCTTATTAAAGCTGCATCTTTCAAACTTTGTTGTTAATTGTTAATGTCTGCCAGTTCTGGACAAACAGCAATAACCAGATACCTCATCCCTAGAAGACGCGTCTTAGTTTTCATCACAGCCAACAATGAATTTTAAAAGTTTGGACGGTATGTGCTCTTAGTAAGAAATGTTTTACAGTACTTTTGCAACAAAACCAACCACTATGTAAATGATTGTCTCCTGTGAAACATTTTTTTTTCTCTCGAGAAAATATGATACGTTACACTTTCCTCGTCCGTCTGCTAAATGGCGTTATGGATGCAGTTATCATGTTTATAGAAATGTACGCTTAGACAAGCCATTCACAGAAAATCAGAGATTTTTTTTTTTAAATAAGAAATTGGTATAACTACGTTGACATGTCTTCTAACGTCAGCAAGTTAAGCGGTGATTTTCCAGACCTGTTCGTATCTTTTTCTCTAACTCTATCAAACTATTTCTGCCAGCCATATGCCAACATTCGGCACTATTTCAATGTCCTGTGCTGAAATGGTAAAATATGAAACCAGTGTTTGTTTCTTTCAATATTACCTTTTCTGGTGTTGGCCCAAGACGTACTGCGATGTAATACTTTCAACATCACTTACGTTACTCACCAACCCCATTCTAAACTTCCTCATAGTTCAACAGAAAAAAGACATGGTCAGGAGAGAAAAATAATGTGAAAGAATTTTAAACTTTCAGACGAACAGCAAGACGGACACGCGAGGAGGGAAGAGAGAGAGAGAGAGAGAGAGAGAGAGAGAGAGAGAGAGAGAGAGAGAGAGACAGACAGACAGACAGACAGACAGACAGAGACAGAGAGAGAGAGAGAGAGACAGACAGACAGACAGACAGACAGGCAGGCAGGGGGAGGAATAGTTTCAAACGTGAAATGCTCTCTCTCTCTCTCTCTCTCTCTCTCTCTCTCTCTCTCTCTCTCTCTTTTAAACACACACACACACACACACACACACACACACACACACACACACACACACACACACACACACACACATATATTTCATTCGTAGCATTCGTTTACTACTAAAACAAATACAGCATCCTCCAGTTGAGACGAAAGACGAGCCATGTGTGTATTACACAGCAAAGCAAAGTAAAGAAACTGCGTGGACCACAATATTTGACTGTGCAACACTCCTTATATTCCAGCCAAATTCACACTCATCAAACAACACTAAGCGAGGATGGGAAAGGAGAACAAAAATAGAGAGAAACGAAGAGAAAAAAAAAAAGAACGAAACAAAGCAAGCTGAAAAAAAAAAAAAAAAACTGGAGTGCAAGAAGAATGAAACTAAAGGAGGAGTGGACAAAACAAATAGGATGCAGAATGAAAGGAGGGACAGACAAAAGAAGGAGGGATGGAAGCCGGAAGGAAAAAAAAAAAAACTGAGAGAGAGAGAGAAAAAAAAACACCCTAAGATAATGGATGAAGAAAAAACGGAAACGAAGGGGGGGGAGGGGCGGCGGCGGCGGGCGGGCGTGAGAAAAAGGAGGAAGGCAGACAGAATGAAAGCGTGGAAACAAAAACGGGAAGTAAGGAAAAGTGAAGGGAAAAGTGACGCAGGCCGAAGCTTTCGTCACTTTCTCTCCAGTGACCGATACAAGATTCAATTAACCACTACTCCACTGTCTAAGCGCCACTGTATCCTCCTTTCTCTTTTTCATTGCTCCCCCCCCCCCCCCAGCCCCCCTCCCTTCTTCACCGCTCCTCCTCTTCCTCCCGAGCTGTATTCTCTTTTCACAAGTTAAATTATTTCTCTGTTCTTACGGGGTTTGGAATTTTTCTACCTTACTCGTGGTTGAAGCTAGTGATGATTACGTTCATCTTTCGTTTCTCTTTTACATGTATACCTTAAGGCAAAAAAACTACTCATATTGTCCTGCGCAAATCATGCCACCAGAGCAACAACAACAACAACAACAAAACCAGCAAATACAAACAACAAGAACAAAGGAAACCATGTTCCAACAGAAAAGCCATCCACAGAGAAGTTAGCTGCTGAGCACCACCCCGCCCTGTGCCCAGCGTCATCCCCCATTAGCACGCTTCGTTGCTCTTGACACGTACGATGCTGGGCTGAATTCCAGGGGACCCCCTTACAGCGTTATGAACGAAGGCTAGTAACGTATCATGGCAGCGTTCACAGGGCTGGGTCTTGTGTGGTTAATCTAACCTTTATTCCTGTCTACGTGACAAAACATCACAGCTGCCACGTGGAGAGCTTTTACATCAGATAGTGATCCTTGACGAAAGAGGTTTGTACTTAAATATTGTTCATCTTGCGCTTGCTTCGCACACGCCCGCACGCGCGCGTGCGTGTGCGTGTGCGTGCGTGTGTGTGTGCGTGCGTGCGTGCGTGCGTGCGTGCGTGTGTGTGTGAGAGAGAGAGAGAGAGAGAGAGAGAGAGAGAGAGAGAGAGAGAGAGAGAGAGAGAGAGAGAATGTGTGTCTGAATGTGTGTATTTGGTGTATATGTGTTCGAACACGCATGTGTGTGTGTGTGTGTGTGTGTGTGTGTGTGTGTGTGTGTGTGTGTGTGTGTGTGTGTGTGTGTGTGTGTGTGTGTGTGTGTGTGTGCGCGTGCGCGCGTGCGTGTGTGTGTTTATGCATAAGTACGCGTATGCGTGAGTATTACGTGCGTGTGAGCGCCCATGCACGCGTTCACCACATGTTCGGAAATGGCATTCACAGGGATCCACTCGCAGATCAGTGTTCTTCCTCTGTTGTTTGTTTTTGGATCAAGGCATCTAGTGGTTTCTGTTGTTGTTTGTTTTTGGATCAAGGCATCCAGTGTTTAGAGGTCATGCCCTGGCATTGTTTCTGCCCGGCGAAACGACTTCAAACAAACAGATTTCTTTTTTCAGGTTTCTTCGGTCAACAGGTCATTCTGGTATAATTATCAGTACAACAAACATTTGTGAAAGGGTATGTCCTAGACCACATCTCCCCCACACCGATCTTCCTCCCCTCCTCGTCCTCCGTCCCCCCCACCTACCCCCTCAAATCCCCATCAACTATCTCTCCCTTCGATTCACATGTGACAAATTCTTATTACATGATCACTATTCATATCACTGTCAGTGTCGTTATCATCGTCATCATCATTACTGCTGTCGTTGCTGCAGTTCTTCTTATCAATATTATCAAACTCCCTATTCAATACTCCTCTGTCACTGATTTACGGCAAAATCTGATCATTGCGCTCCAAGTTCGGCTTGACTGTGAATAAAGATGACTGCTTGAGAACTGCAGAATTGGACGGTTGAAATCAGGTGGTTGTCGATGCTTGGGTGCCAGTAGATAACAAAACTGACATTTTTTGTCGTCTGCTGCCATTTTTCTGGTGATCTGCTTTGTTGTATAGTAAAACCGCCCTGACTTTCTTTCTTTTTGAATTTCCTCTTTGCACTGGAAAGCAGAGAGTGTCAGCACCAAGGATCTCCACTACAATTTTGCCACTCGCAGCAAAAAAAAAAGGAGATATTTCTGTTCGCACTGTTGTCTTCCTCTTGAATGTGGCACTTCCACCATACTGAGTTGAATCAAAAGATTCAATTCAGCATCATTCCACATGCGATCACAGCTAAGCTGGCTTGTTTCATCTGTTCCGCCACTATCTGCTATACTGAATTCCAGCCGGCTTAAGTAGCATTGACCTCAGTTCCCTTGAAGCATGGGCTGGAAGATGTCAGATTCAGATTCTAGAGAAGTACAGAACGGCGTGGCATTGGAGCGAAATGCCATTTTTTTGTCGTGAACAAAGCTCTAAAGCGAACCTGGGTAGTTATACCCAAGAACAAAGGTCGCGATTCAAACAGCCGTGACGTACCCTGTTTCCCGATTTCATGCAGCCTGAAACTGCACGGCTAGGCTCTGCTTTGTATCAGGCCTTTCCTTGGGACCTCTTCATGCTGCGTAGGCCTAAATCAATGGGCCCGGGCTCAAATAAGCTTGGCCAGGGGCAAAAATGCCAGTATAAACAGCCTATCTACATATATCCCGTCATTTTCCAATCATTTTGCGTTTCTCAGTTCCTCTCCTTTTCTGAAGCATTCGTTCACAATATCCATCTCACTCTATATTTTCTCTGTGTATACCTACAACCCGTTTTAACAGCTTTTCTTTTCTCCCATTTTCTTTTACAAGTTCTTCATAAAGTAAGGTAATGTTGCTTATAGCCCAGCCGACCGCAAAGAGCCATATCAGGCCTGTCGCTCTGGTTCAGTGCAGTATCAGCCGGCCATTGTTTTTTTTTTTTTTTTCCTTTTTTTTTTTTCCTTTTTTTTTTCTTTTTTTTTGTTGTTGTTTCTTTAGTTTTCAAATTCAGGACAACTGGCAACTGAGGTGTTCGTCAAAACACCGACCTTTACATCGTCTTGTTCCTTCGGGTTCCTTCTCCTCTTGATTGCGGTCGTTTCTCGACTTAAGTCCGAGAGTTTACTCTGTCAGCTGAATACACATTGCTGTCGCCGCGACGCCTTGGTCGGAAACGTTTACAGTGTACTTTCCGATTCCTTCCTCCATCTCCTCCTCCTCCTCCTTTTCTCCCTAAGTCCTTCTCTTTCAAACAGCAGTTTTTACAATGTCTCACTGTCTTCTTGTTCTTGTACGTGCCTTGTTCATATTTTCACAGGATCACCCTTCATTTGTATGGTCTACTGATTTTATTACATGTTCTTATATGTCCAAATATTTGTCACTGCTATTATACCTGTTGAAAACATTCAAACCGTCTCTCTCCTTGTCATGCTTCTCACATTCTCTCTCTCTCTCTCTCTCTCTCTCTCTCTCTCTCTCTCTCTCTCTCTCTCTCTCTCTCTCTCTCTCTCTCTCTCTCTCTCTCTCTCTCTATTTGTGTTCATCTTTTACAGTACTATTTGTGTTCATCTTTTACAGTACTCTACTCCAAGATTTCATTACTTCTGGCGTGTTCTTTGTTAATGTCAGTGATGACATTGCTGTTTGCATCCTTGCTTGCTTTTTTTCTTCTTATCTCCATAAATGTTTATTCCTCCTTCTACACAAATCCTACCACCACTATCAAAAACAAACAAAAAAAAAATCACCAAAACAACGAACACACGGTTCCAAAATAGACATTTCCCGCCCAGTTGTCTGGCATTTCGATTCCCTTCGCTCTTCTTTTTTAATTGTCTTTTTTTTTAACGACACCCGTCTCACTTTCCTCTTTTCACTCTCTACCATCCCTTTCGCACACAACTCGTCTTACTCTACCTTTTTTACAATGGCAAGGCTTTTTTTTACATAGATCGGGCTCTTTAAAGATGTATTATCCAGCCACCTATTTTTTTTTCTTTCCTGCTTTCCTTTCCTTTATTTTCATTTCTTCAAATCACTAACAAAAACTCCTACCCAGGATGTTCTCTTCCATCGGATTCCTTCTCCTCTTGATTACCACTTCTCCCGGCTAGAATCTGCGTCAGCGTCCTGTCAGCTGAATTATTCACATCGCTGTCACCGAAAAGCTTCTGTTCGAGTTTTTTTTTTTTTTTTTTTTACGATGTTTTCTTTTTGTAGGGTTTGTCCGCTTTCATTTTCTTCCTTTGCTTCCATCAAGACTGTATCCGACGTCTGACTTTCTTCTTTGACAGGATTACAGAGTGTTGGTTTTTTTGTTTTTTTTTGAAAAGTCGATTGATGTATTTTCTTATGATTGTGTCAATCTAATAAAGCATCTGAAGAAAATTAAGTTTAAAGTCCTCACCACCCCCCCTCTCTCTCTCTCTCTCTCTCTCTCTGAAACAACAAGAAAGAGAGAAAGGGACAGACAAGACAGACACAAATCCACTCGCGCGCGCGCGCGCACACACACACACACACACACACACACACACACACACACACACACACACACACACACACACACACACAGAGGGTGGAGACGCCAAACTGACCAACGAATGCACTAATACCAATAAACACGCTCAGTTCAGCGTCAGTTTAGCCAAATTTGAAATAACCCCCCAGTTTCCTGTTAGAGATAGCATCACGAACGGAAAAAAAACGCCCTTCACTTCAGTAGAAGCGCACATACATAACTATCTACAATACATAATCAACCAAACTATCAACATCCTCAAAAGATACTCTCACACACACATGTGATGCACGCAAACGCAGCAAAGATCAGTTACACACATATACACGTGCTCACCGATAAGCACACACACACACACACACACACACACACACACACACACACACACACACACACACACACACGAGAACCTGCATATAAACGCTACTATTCTGAAACAACGTCTTCATCCGACATAAACAGCACATAACACGAGATATTCGAAGAGTCAAGTTTTCTTCAGAACCAGATTCTTCTTGAAGGGGACACAATCATCTGCGACTTGTGAAATGAAAGTTGTTGTTCTGGCCTAGTATTTTATGATGTCAGAAGCTACATGAGCAAAATGTCGACAAAATTTAAGCCACATTCAGGTGTTAGTATCCTTCAAACTACCTCCATTGGAAAACATGATTCGATGGTTTTGTGCTTCATGGTGTTGCTGTTCGATTTGCCCAAATAAAAGAACGGATTTGTCCAAAATGCAAACTGGGTGTCTGAAAATTCCAGTCTGTCCAAGTTTCTTGGATATACTACATAAACTTAGTCTTTTTCCAATGTACGCATCAAGCCTTGAACATTCCGTTAGCTTAATTAATTAATGCAGTGTTAATGTCTGCTGTCAATGTCTCCGACTCCCCCCATCTCTCTCTCTCTCTCTCTTTTTCACGGAGACACACACACACACACACACACACACACACACACACACACACACACACACACACACACACACGCGCGCGCACACACACACACACACACACACACACACACACACACAACCTGTTTAAACGTTTAACTTGGATGTCTTATCCACCTGCAATTTTCTCTAATCTGCCCTCTCCTCTCACTTCATCTTGATCGGGTGTCTGATCACAGTTATTTCCCTATACCCACCTCGAATTCCGAACAGCTTCGCTTTGCGATCACTCCTGATCTGCCCACTATGCTTGTAAATCACCAAGCAAAGTCTGGTCATCTAGCGAAATCTGTACACGGAACAAGAAGACAGACAGACAGACACATAGAACGTGGTTTGTGTGTGTAGTCAAATGGTCCGTCCAGCGGTAACAGAGTACCTAATTCAGTCCAGGGAAGATTGACGACGGCGGAGGGAGACTAATGACTACGGGTCCCATCAAACTATGTATGCCCTAGACACATTGAACCTTTGACAGATAACTGTCCCTGCGGCCATTAGGCTACTGGAATTTAAATCTTTCTTTAATACGTATGTATGTACCTATCTCTTCTGTCTTCTTCCCCTACCTCTACAATGCTATTTCTGTCTCCAATACCTACCCCCCCCCCCCCCCCCACACACACACACACCCCTTTGTTTTCATCACATGCATTTCACACCTAAGAAAACTGACACATCGGGCATGTGCCTGAGTCTTGTTGATTTCTAATAAACAGTATGGACACACGAGGCTACTTGAATAAATCGTTATCAGAGGTCCGATTTAACCATCTGGACAAATCCAGTTTTTGGATAAAGCGGGCTGCAACACACGATCAGATTAAGATGCATGAATGGAAGAAAGCATTTTCTGGGCTTGACAGCAGGTTGAAAACGGCAACAAACAAGTCACGTACTGTTTCTTGCCTCCAATCCACCCACCTATACCCTTCCCCAACCATCATCTCAAAGATAATAATACCTGCTCGACGCTTTTGTCACCAGGATCGCTCTGTATTCACTAATTAGAGGAAAGAAACAAAGAGAGCACAGGCTGACATTATCCTTTCAGTTTTCAATAGTTCCTTTCTCAGTATCTGAATATCCGGCGAGTCTAATTGTCGCCCACAAAGGGTGATCGATTAATCACGTTTTATGGACGACCTGAATGTAAGAGCAAACCCGCAGAAAAATGTGGTTTCAGTTTTATTACAGCCAAGCCGACTACACTGAGAGTTTGCAGGGCTGTCATTCATCAGTGTCGATGATTATAAACTAAACCAAGACTCTCTCCTTTTTATTGTGCACAGTAAAGTAGCATACGTTCGACCGAATTATTAATTACACATCTTTCTGATTTCTTTGCAATGTTTGGAGACTATGAAACTCGATAAGCTTTCGATGGCTTTCCCTAACGCTCGTGGCAGAATGGCATATAGAGCTGGGAACAAACAAACTGCAAACTGTAGAGAAAACAGTACAGGCTGAGCGATGCTGAATGTAGGAAAATACCCATAAACTACAGATGAATTATATATGATCTAAAAAGTCATATAAACACCAAAGGAACAAATTGTCTAAGCCATCTATGTATAATACCAAAGTTGCATTCCACAAAAAGAAACAACAACAAAAAAAAACACTGCAGCCTAAACAATATCCAACGTGAAAATTGCCTTTCCTAAGAAAGAAATTCAGTGCAGCCAGAACGAATTATGTCATGTAAAAAGTTTCATTCCAAATACAAAAGAAAGCAACAACACATAGAGAACAATGTTACATTCTGCTGGTCGATCAAAAACAGCTGTGCAGTCTAGATAATTTAAAACATAAAAACAGGTACAGTTCAGAGGTAAACATACTCTGCAGTCGGCCCACATGTGACACATATACTCCGCAAGGGAGACTGCAGTGCACGCTGTACGCTTTAGCTGAATGTTGTCACGTTTGGTATTTTTGTAATTATGTTGTGAAAAGATGCTCGCTTCTGTGGCATGCAATGGCCAGAAAGACTGAACAAGCTGTACAGCTCCCCACCCCATCCCCTTCGTTCCATGTTTTCGTATTTGTCACACAATAATACATGTCCATGGTATAATGCCTGCACTGTGTGTATTTCATTGACATAATTAGGCATAACTTAAAGAGACTGAATGTTCTGCAACGTGACTGTATAATGCAGCACCCGCACCCCCACCCAGCAAATCCATCACATGCTTCTGACGTACTGTTTCAATCGGCAAGTCATTGTGCTATGCGAGTAAGTCACTGGTACAGGTCACTGCAGTCACTACTTATCTCGACTGTCACTGCCCAAAGACAGGTTCTGCGTGTGGGATGGTTCCATATAGTACACTTCAGAATTAATTATGTGGAGAGAAAGGGACTCGGAAGAGCATGTTGGCATCCTGAAAACAAAATCAGATCACTTTAACAAATTACGTTAACAAGTCCGCCGACTATATCATCCCTTTCAAGCCAAATCACTGCTCTGTCCCCTGTCTGTCAACAAAAACAAACACGACATCTGTTCAATTAAAAGCTTAAAAAAGACATGAAGGATACATTCAGGTGGATGCTCTGTCATACCGTTCTGTCCATCTTCCCACCGCTTCCATAAACTCACACGTACACACGTGTCTTCCTCTCGTCAATTTCCTCTCACCGCCATCTCTCGACCCTCCAAGCCCACCACCACTGCAACTCCCTCCCTGCCCACCACCGCCTGCCCTACCCCTTTCCAGGCAGCCGCCAACACTGCAATCACCTGCAGCGGTTTAATCATTCAAACAGTCTGACAGCAACAGGCAGGGGCGAAATAGCCGGCATGGTGTCTTGTTGCACTTTACACAGCAACTGCAGTGCCCCGAGGGAGGGGCATGTCAAAATACTGATTTAGTGGGCGAGGCGTGTCAACAGTACCTGCATGCTCTGTCCACCGTGCTGCCCAGCACGACACGGCTTTTACATTAAACTAAAGGGGGGTTTGTGTGTGTGTGTGTGTGTGGGGGGGGGGGGGGGGGGGGGAGACAGGGCAATGGTTTAGTGTGTCAGTTCTTTTTGTTGGAAATGTTTTTGGTGCCATTGGTTCAACAATAAACAAAATACAACAGAAAACGTAACAACTTTGGACCCAATTTACATTACCAGCTGCACCGATTTCCGTAGGCCTACTTCTGATAAATTGTTCGTTCGAAACGGACTCTCACGTGTAAAAATATAGAAGACACTGATACGCTACAGACAGAGTGAGAAGGTCGGTAAAAGAGACAGACGGACAGACAGGCAGAGTCCAGAAAGGGGGTGTCAAGACATTTTTTCTTTTTTCTAATCTCTCTCTCTCTCTCTCTCTCTCTCTCTCTCTCTCTCTCTCTCTCTCTCTCTCTGTATTACCTTACCTTACCTCGGCGCTGCTACGACTATTACACCATTCTCAGCTTTCACACAGTTTTGACCTTGACGTTTTGATAAATTCAGGATACACCCGTAGAAAAATTGAAAATCTATGGCCATAATGGTAGAGATGTTCAAATTAGGCCACTGTCCCTCTTCCAATGCGACTGAACTTAGAACACAGCTTTGGGGTGGGGCGGGGAGGGGGGTCCACTATACCCTTTTTCTGCTGGAGAGTAGTGCGATATTCTAGAGGAGCAGGATACTACCAATCTGATCTTCTTTTATAATATTCAGCCGGCTTTGTGGTGCGTCGCCCAACTACAACAAAGCAGACATGAGCTTTGTGCTGTGTCGCCCAGCTACAACAATACATGAGCTTTGTGCTGTGTCGCCCAGCTACAACAATACATGAGCTTTGTGCTGTGTCGCCCAGCTACAACAATACATGAGCTTTGTGCTGTGTCGCCCAGCTACAACAAGGCAGACATGAGCTTTCTGGTGCGTCGCCCAGCTACAACAAGGCAGACATATGCTTTGTCGTGCGTCGCCCAGCTACAACAAAGCAGACATGAGCTTTGTGGTGCGTCGCCCAGCTACAACAAGGCAGGCATGAGCTTTGTGCTGCGTCGCCCAGCTACAACAATACATGAGCTTTGTGCTATGTCGCGCAGCTACAACAATACATGAGCTTTGTGCTGTGTCGCCCAGCTACAACAATACATGAGCTATGTGGTGTGTCGCCCAGCTACAACAAGGCAGACATGAGCTTTCTGGTGCGTCGCCCAGCTACAACAAGGCAGGCATGAGCTTTGTGCTGTGTCGCCCAGGCAATGATGAGCTTTGTGCTGTGTCGCCCAGCTACAACAATACATGAGCTTTGTGCTGTGTCGCCCAGCTACAACAATACATGAGCTTTGTGCTGTGTCGCCCAGCTGCAACAATACATGAGCTTTGTGGTGTGTCGCCCAGCTACAACAATACATGAGCTTTGTGCTGTGTCGCCCAGCTACAATACATGAGCTTTGTGCTGTGTCGCCCAGCTACAAACAAGGCAGACATGACATGAGCTTTTTTGTGTGTCGCCAGCTACAACAAAAAGCTTTGTGCTGTGTCGCCCAGCTACAAGAAGGCAGACATGAGCTTTGTGGTATGTCTCCCAGCTACAACAAGGCAAACATGAGGAATACAGCCTATGACTGCATTTTTCAATTTCTTCTCCAAGTGGGATCGCCTTATGAAATGTGCTGTTTTTCTTTCTGAAAGATCACTTGGGTTAAAACAGGCGTACTACATACGTAGATAAATACTGTAATTGCCAACTTCCTCTTGCTGTAGGTCTTGTAGAAGACAATGGTAAGTACTAAACGTCTCTCTTCTTGCAATCCAAGGTCTGAACCACCATCTTCGCTTTCTTTCTTCAAATATGTGCAATTGATCACAATAATAAAACAGAAAGCAAAGCATCTTCTTCATAGTCCATACTGAAAGACCAGTGGTGAGCAACCTCGCCTGCCCAGTATGTGTATGTACAAACGTGCACCAGGTGGACAGCAGAGAGGCGGCAGGGGCTGTTTAGATTACCGTCAACAGAGACCACTAGAACCTGTCACCGACAAATCAAACAACCCTCTTCTAGTGCAGGAGCGGAGTAATGTGTGCGTGCTTCTGTGCAAATGCTTTCATTTTCTGTTGCTCTGTTCTCTCTCTTGCAACAACTTCAATAGGGGGGGGAGAGGGATCGGAGGGCAGATAATGGCGGCATCTCTTGGCTCCCCGTAGAACATGTTTGTCACAGTGTATGTGACGCCTTTCTGCTTTTCCATATTTCGCTTCCTCTGTTCTAACTCACATATATCATCTTAAAACAGGTCCAAGTTTTTTTCTCAACACGTCATTCAAACCTTGCGTCTCTTACATCTCTTCAGAAATTAATCTCAGAAATTGAAGTTACCGTATAATTTGTTATCCACATGTTAAAAAAAAAAACGCCTTTCTCAGTTCCCCTGTCCTCGGCTACATCTCTCTCTCTCTCTCTCTCTCTCTCTCTCTCTCTCTCTCTCTCTCTCTCTCTCTCTCTCTCTCAAGCCGTTTTTCACAAATAACCAAATGCTCCCAACAACAATGCAGTCGCCTTTCTGATAACTTTCACACGCTGCTTTCCTCCCTCTGACACTGCCCACTACTACAGGGGTCTTCGGCAGAATATCATGATATATGACTCCTCCACGCCCTGGGAGTACCGTCTAATGGGTTAACTGATCGTTGCATTGAGCGATAGTCAACGTCTCAACCACAAACCTCTACAGGTCTCTCACCTCAGCCACCCCCATCATACAGTAACCGAAGCGGCTTTGTGCCCCTCGGTGTCGAAGAAAGAATGATGGGATATCAGGCAGTTCCGTTCCAACCCAATCACTTTCCAGTGCAATGCTATGTTCTCAGATATCTTCCCCTTCTTGTCAAGGACCACTCTGATGGAATAAACGCAACCGTAAACCAACATATCCAAATTTGCAATCGATATCGATCATACTCTCCTCTCACTGTCTTGTTTTAAATGTTCCAGGCCGTCCTTGCCAAAGTGATGGTCATCCATACTTAATTCCCCTCAGAATGTACAGAATCTTCCATACTTTTCCACATCAGAGTGAAAAGTGGTTAGGCTCAACCATCCAGAGACAGATAAGCGTCGCGTCTTCTCAGTCCGACAATTATCCCAACCCCAATATCCACTGGACGGACAAACCCACTGAAGTCCTGGGACCATTGCCATTTGTCACGTGTTATGGACGAGGTCGCTGATCTCAGACCAATGGCCTGAAAGCCATAGAAGTATCGCCCAAATTTCGTGTGAGAATGGTGTGACTGACAAAAAGTCCAAACTTACTGATCGAAAAGCGAATCCTGATCATGACCCATGGTTGTGATTTGAAGAAACATAGTCCAGTTGTTGTCCAGACATGCAATGGTGAGGGACAGAACAGAAAAAAAAAAAAAACAAGAAATATGATCTGAATTTTTCTTTTCTTTAACCTTTCTTTCATTTAATGCTTGTACAGCTCGAGCGCTTATCATAGTGACCACGGCGTGCGTTTGACAGAGAAGTGAAAACTGGGATTGTTTTAAACATTATCAGGCCAAAACAAGTATGCTGGGCACTCTTTGTTTCCCAAGTCTGTTTCAAAGGTGATGTTGGGTGGAGAGGGAGGTGTTCATGGAAGGAGGCGGAAAATCCCAGTAGCGTTATACACTATAACACTGAAAATACCTCATAACACAGAATACTAACTAAGCGTTCTTCAAGCCACAACTTTCAAACTGGAAGTCGTTTCATCAGATGAACAATGAAGTTAGTTACGTCGGTCAGCATTTAACTAAGTGCAAAAAACTGCACGACCCATGAACAGAAGGTTCTTAGTCTTCGCCACGGATAGCTGTTAAGCTTTAAGGTTTGGATCATACATGTGCTTAGTTAAGATGTTGAGTCATAAAATGCTTTCTTAATGACAAATTCAACACCTTGATACAACAGTTTCCCATGTGACTGCATTTTGTTTCCAGTAAATACGACTGGCTTGCTTCATACATTTCTTTCTCCGCATCCCTGCATTAAAAGGACCCTAGGAGGATAACAGATATGTGGACATGCGCCCATCTAAGCCATTCAAGGAAAATCAAAGGTTTTGCAAAAAAAAAATGCATGAAAGGTACGTTGGAAATGTCTTACATGTCTTCATGACTAGTAGCTGTGATTTTTCAGACCTCTTTATACCTTTTTATTTAAGTATATCAAACCATCTGTACCAGTCATACGCAAACTTTTACAACTATTTCAAGGTGTTGTACGGACTATGTGAAATGCCAAATGTACAGATTCTTTCTTTCGTATGTTCTATTTTCTGCTACTGGTCCAAGCCGAATTCCAAGAGATGACTCTCTATATCACTCACATTACCAACCAAACCCGTTTTCTAGCTGTCAACACAAAGGAAACTTCTGGTAAAAAGAATGTGAAAAATATAGACTACAATTTGGAGACAAGTGGAAACAAGCACATGAGGACGGACAGAGAGACAGACAGACAAGAGAGACAGAGATAGACAGACAGACAGACAGACAGAGAGAACCAACACAGAGAAAATACAGTTGCTTCAACAACTCTCTCTCTCTCTCATTCTCTCTCTCTCTCCAGCAAAACTGGTTAACCACGGAAAAAGAACGGTATCCCTCTGTCGAGACGAAAAAGGATCCACGGGTTGTGGTGTTTGACACTCCTAAGCAAAGCAATTAAGACTCCGTACACCGCAACATTTCACCGTACAACATTGTTTCCATTCCGGACAGCTTCACAGTTTTCGTAAAATAAAAAAACTATAAGAGAAAAAACATAGTAAGAAATAAACAGCAACAGAAAAAAGCAAGTTGAAAGGAAATGCCGGAGTGCAAAGCGGAAGTGATCCTTCAAAACGAAACAAACAGGGTTCAGAGAGGAAGGAAAGAAAGACATCTGAAAGACGGACGAAAGCCAGAGGGAAGAATTTAAGAAACAGAGAGAAAACGCGAATAGGGACGACAAGAAACCTGACTGGAGGCATAAAACGCAAACAGGGGATGTCAACAGAAGGAAATGGGTCAAGGGAGGGATCACGCATACCTGAACTTCGTCAGTTTCTCTCCGATGTCCGATGAAAGATTGGATTAACGCCTAGTTCATTCCCCCAGCGCGCTTTTATACCCCCCTCCCTCCATCCCTCCCTCTGCATACGTTGTATCAATTAGTTCTTGCTTCGTAGAATAGTAACGGCAAGTATGAATAATGGCTGATGAAGCAATACTTTTACCGTTATAAAATTTATAAGAATCGTTGTCGTTGTCATTGTGTGTGTGTGTGTGTGTGTGTGTGTGTGTGTGTGTGTGTGTGTGTGTGTGTGTGTGTGTGTCTGTGTCTGTGTCTGTGTCTCTGTGTGTGACAGTGTGTCACTTAGTCCTCTGAATTCCCTGGGGAACAAAGGACCGCAACCACACTCTTCCAGCGGACACGGTTTCGGGAGATCCTCTTCACCCCGTCATTCCGGCGGCCTTCAATTCTGCGTCGGTACTCCTTCGCCATGTCTGTCTTGGTCTTCCCACTTTTTCTTGCCCTGAGGGTTCCATTCAAGGGCTTGTCTTGTGATGTTGGATGGAGACTTTCTGAGGGTGTGGCCAATTCATCCCCACTTCCGTTTTCTGATTTCTAATTCTATTGGAACTTGCTTGGTCTTGTTCCACTGTTCGTGTTGGCAATAACATCTGGCCATCTGATGTTCACAATGTTTCGCAGACATCTGTTGATAAATGTTTGGAGTTTGTGGATGTTTGTCTTTGTTGTCGCCACGTTTCAGAACCATACAGAAGGACAGATTTCACATTTGAGTTGAAGATTCTGATCTTGTTGTGGAGTGAGAGGGCAGAGGAATTCGAGATAGGCCGTAGCGTAGTAAAGGTGTGCCTGGCTTCATTGATGCGGCTCTTGATATCCTCATCTGTACCTCCATCTTTGCTGACCACTGCCGAGGTAGACAAACTTGTCAACTTCAATGATGTCTTCCCTGTTGTAGTCGTGGTGGGTCTCGTTGGTGGTTGTTGACTCTCATGGCTTCTGTTTTCTTTGTGTTGATTTGGAGGCCCGTCTTTCCTGCTTCTTCTGCTACCCGGCACAACTTCTCTTGTGCGTCTTGCTGTTTGTGGGAGAGAAGGCTGTTGTCGTCGGCGAAGTCCGGGTCTTCCAGTTGCTTGGTGAAAGTCCACTGGATTCCTGTCCTCTTGTCGTCTGTAGACTGCCGCATTATCCAGTCAACGACCATCAGGAAAAATTGTCGGCGATAGTAGACACCCCTGACGGACGCCGGTTTGTATAGTGAAGGGCTTCGTTAGCTTCCCGTCGTGGACAACCTGGCATGTGGCATCTTTGTAGAGTTGTTGGATGATGGCAACAAACTTGGGTGGGAAGCCATAGTGGTGCATGAGTTTCCAGATGGTATATCTGTCGATGCTGTCAAACGCCTTCTGGAAATCCACAAATACTGAATACAAAGGGGTCTGCCACTCCAGAGACTTATCGACGATAATTCTCATGGTGGCATTTGGTCCGTGCATGATCTGTCTTGGCGAAATTAAGCTTGTTCTTGGCGGAGGGTCTTGTCTAGGGCGGGTCTTTAGTCTCTCTAGCATGATTTTGGCCAGCACCTTCCCCAGAATGTACAGCAGCATAATCCCTCTCCAGTTGTTACAGGATGACAAGTCCCCTTTCTTCGGCAGCTTCACCAGGTGTGGCCTCTTTTCCAGTCTTCTGGCACTCGTTCCTGCTCCCAGATTTTGCTTAGGGTTGGATGCAGCATCTCTGTTGACGTCTGGATGTATGCTTTCAGTGCTTCAGGTGAATTCCGTTTGGACCCGCTGCTTTACCTGACTTCAGTGACTTGATGGCTTTGGTAACTTCCGTCTTGGTTGGTGGGCCTGTGTTGTTGTCCAGAAGCTGGGCTGGTGGTGGAATGTCTGGGGGGACAGGTGGTGCAGGTCTATTCAGTGTCTCTTTAAAGTGCTCTACCCACCTTACTCTCTGTTCAGCTTCTCCTGCGATGGTGTTTCCCTCCTTGTCTTTGACTGGGCGACTGGGGTTGCTGGTCTTTCCAGAAAGTGTACGAGTAATCTCATACAGTCTTTTCATGTTTGTCTGTCCTGCCGCTGTTCCTGCCTCTTCTGTGAGCTCATGGATACATTGTTTCTTGTCTTGTCTACCACTTTCTTAACTTGGCGGTTGACGTCCCAGTAGCGTGCCTGTAACTCTTGCTTGTGGTCTTGGTCTTGGGTCTGGTTGATCTAGTCTTTTAGGTGCTTCCGCTCTGTGATGATGGTCCATGTTCCAGCTGTCAGCCATTCTTTGTGTTTTCTTCGCTTCTTTCCAAGCACTTGTTTACATGTCGTCTGCCAGACCTCCCTCAGGCCACACCAGTGGTCTTCGATTGTTTCTTCAGTAAGCTGGTCAAGTATGCTGAATCTGTTTCTCTCAGTTCCAGTTTGAACTCCTCTGTTGTTACTCTCTCCTTCAGACTGTGTACATTGTACTTATGTGATAGTCGGCGGCCTGCTTGGTCTTTGTAGGCTTTCAATTTGGTCTTTAGCACAACTATCACAAGGTTGTGGTCTGATGCTGCGTCTGCTCCGTTTCAATCTCACGTCATGTAAACTTCTACACCATTTTCTGCCGATGGTAATGTGGTCGATTTGGTTATGGGTCTTTCCATCAGGTGAATTCCAAGTCATCTTGTTAATGTTTTAATGTGTGACAGTGTGTGTGTCTTTTTTTCCACTGGAACTGTGTCGCCATTGTGTGGAGTTTACCTCGACTGTTTTGAACTTTTTCCCTTTTCCGATTTACCCTTGGCTGAAGCCTCAGGTAATTTTTTTTTCACTTTATCTTTTTGTTTTTCTCTTTTACAGATACCTTTTAGCAAAAGGCCTCTCACAATTTCTTACAGATCACGCCACAACAACAACAAAAAAAAAACCTAACTCGGTTCTACCAGAAAGGCCTTTTACACTGGAACACACTGCGAGCACCACGTCGGCCTGACCACAGCGTCATCCATCACCAGCACACTTCGTTACCGTATCTCCTGAAACTTACTAAGCATCATATGCTATTCTCATTGTCGTTATCATCCAATTCAATATTTCTCTGTTACTACGTTGCGACGAAATCTGCTCGCTGTACTCTGCCTATTCGTGTCGCTGAGAGAGCACGAACTTGCTTACAGCCCCGATATGGTCGGCGGGGCTAAAATATGAGGACTGCAGATTTGAGGGGAGGGGGGGGGGGGGGGGTGTGTAAACCAGGTCGTTGTCGACGCAAAGGTGCAATCGGATCATACATCTGACATTTTTTTTGTCGTCTGCTCGCACTCCTCTGGTGGTTATTCTTTCTTTTACGGAACAGTCTCTTCTCTTCTTCATTTACCACCATTATCAGGCATGTCTTTGTGTGATGTCTTTTCAGATTTAACGTTGCCTTTAACGTTGTTTTGTCTTTAATTTGTGATCCAGTTAAGCATTTACTGTAAGATTATTTGCAGGTATGTTGTAGGAATGTAAAGGGGAACATTTATATATATTTAGATAACCACATTATGCATACACTTGCTTAGTCACAGACATTTATGCATCTCTCTCTCTCTCTATCTCTCTCTCTCTTCGTCTAACATCAATGATGTGAAACAGACGTAAAACTTAAGTACTACTACAGTCTCTTCTATTTTGTTTCTTTGTTTTCTGATCTCGCCCCCCCCCCCCCCCTCTCTCTCTCTCTCTCTCTCTCTCTGTGTGTGTGTGTGTGTGTGTGTGTGTGTGTGTGTGTGTGTGTGTGTGTGTGTGTGTGTGTGTGTGCGTGCGCGCGCGCGCGCGCGCGCACTGGAAAGCACAGAGCTCATACCAAAAATTTTGCCAACTTCAGCGTTTGCGCTGATAACTTTCTCTCAAACAGGACCTTCCAACCACGCTGCCTTGAATCAATAGTTAACTTTCAATTCAGCATCACTTCACACACAAAGTGAGGGACAAGGGGGGGCAAACTGGTTATTTCATCCATTAAATTTCTCCCCCGTTTCTGTTCGGCCATTGTTTTTTTTGCAGGACTGAGGTCTAGCCATTTCAGTATGCACAGACCTTAGTTGTCTACGAGTATTCTTCATAGAACAAAAGATGGGAAGGTATCAGACACAGATTCTGGAGATGTGTGAAACGGTGCATCCCATTTATGATTTACGATTGTCGGAATAACGGCTGTTCTAACGACTGTCTGATTGCGAAGGCCACCTGTGGGTATTTTTGCACCTCCCTCCCTCTCTCTGTCTGTCTGTCTGTCTGTCTGTCTGTCTGTCTGTCTGTCTGTCTCTCTCTCTCTCTCTCTCTCTCTCTCTCTCTCTCTCTCTCTCTCTTTCCACGAACATGTCATTTTAAGTTAAATTTTACAGATTACTTAAAACAAAAAAAACAGTTTCAAACCCTGAGTGTTTAACTTCTGCGCAGACCTCTGTAAAGAGTGGGTGGGTTTTGTCGCCATTTTTCATGTAAAGACCAGTGCACGTAACACCCCGTCCTCCTCCCTCCCTAAACAGACACAAACCAATGCACAGACACACCACACTTTCTTCAATGATTTGTTAAGTAAAGTCTCTATTTCTGAGAGAGAGAGAGAGAGAGAGAGATAGATAGAGAGTGTGTGTGTGTGTGTGTGTGTGTGTGTGTGTGTGTGTGTGTGTGTGTGTGTGTGCGTGCGTGCGCGCGCGCGCGCGCGCGCGCGCGTGTTACAATTACGATGCTGTTTTTACCCTCAATTGCTGCCATATAATGCAACAACGGATCCTGAGATGAATTTTACTGCATTCTGCTCAAATCATTACTGGTTCTTACCTGCTCCAGTCATAAGTTCACCGCGCACCAATTTCCTCTACTCACAAGTCGTAAAATCTATTTTACATTTTCAGGTGATCCTGACAGTCTGGCAACTGTATTCTGACAAGTATACATTTTTCTCGTGAAGAGAACTGTGAAGTGAAATACAAATTTTCGTCCTGAAAAGTGCTTTGCAGCGAAATTCGAATATCATGAAGAAATCTCTCTGCTGCGAAATACGTTTTTTTTTTTTTTTTTTGTGAAGAGAGCTTCGGCGTGAAATTCGATTATTTGTCCTAAAATGCGTTCGGTAGCTAAATACGGATCTTTGTCATGAACAGTGCTCAGGAGCAAACCTGGGTAATTACACCCGCGAACGAAGGTCGTGATTCAGACAGCCGTGATGTACCCTATTTCCCGTTTTGCATGCGGGCTGAAACTAGCATGGCTCGGCTCTGCCTCGTATCAGGCCTTTCCTTGGAACCTTTTGATATTGTGTAGGCCAACGTCTAGGGGCCTGGACTCGACCTAAGCTCGGGGCCAGAAAAAAAAATCCAGTCTAAACAGGTTCTCTAAGTACACCCCGTCATTTTCTTGGCATTACGTCTTTCCTAGTTTCTTCCCTACAACATCCATCTCACTTTCATCTTCCCTCTAAGTACCATCAGCTTTCCCAGATCCCCTTCCTTCTCCTTTCCAAAACAAGTTCATTACAGAGCTCTGGTTTATTAAGGTATAATCCAAAATTCAACGGTAGCTTTGTCTGTTTGTTTGTTTTTTTTTTCCCACTAATTACGGGACAACTTTCACATGACATATTCGTCACAACATACTTCATCAGGGTTTACTGCTACTTTGGGTTTCATCGCCTCTTGACTGCCGGCTTTTCTCGGCTTAACTCGGAGTTTTGTTCTGTCAGCTGACGGCACATTCCTCTGGCCGCAAAGCCTCGGTCTGTTCTGGTTCAATTTCAGTTTCCCTCTTGGGTTTTTTTTTTTTTCTTCTTTCCCCCCCCCCCCCCCCCCCCCCCCCCAATCCATTCTCCTTCTGTAAGCCTGCTTACAATGTCTGGTTGTTTGGTTGTTGTTGTTACTCTTATTAATCCTTATTCACGGAATCATAAAAAGCGTTTCTTTATTAAAAAAAAAAAAATCCATTTCATTGTATGCTGTTGTGTTCGTCCTTTTCATACATTTGAGGGGAAAATCAATTCATGATTCTCTCCTTATCACTACTAGCCCCCCCCCGCCCCCCCCCCCCCCCCACTCTCTCCCCCCCCCTGTGTGTGTGTGTGTGTGTGTGTGTGTGTGTGTGTGTGTGTGTGTGTGTGTGTGTGTGTGTGTGTGTTCCTTTCTTAGTTTTTTTCTTCTGTTCAATCTTTGAGGATTTCATTACTTCTGGCATGTCCTTTGTTGTAAATGTCAGTGTGAATTTATCGCTTTCATCTCGACTCTCTCATTCAAAACGATGCTTTTCGGAAAAGCCTCATAAATATCCTTCCCCTCCTCCTACGCAGCCAACTTCACCATAACAAAAAAACAAGCCAAACAAAAATAAATACACTGTTCCCAAACCAACATTTCCCATCACTTCCCTGGTGTTCTTGCATTCCTTCATTCCTGCCTGCTTCTTTCTTTCGCGTTTTTCTTACAACACCTGTCCAACTTTCCTCTCCTCTTTATATATCACTTGCCGTTGCGGCTCATCCTACTGTCTCTGTTTTAAAATGGCCAGCTCATAACGTGGAGCCTGCTCATTAAGACGCGTTGTTCGGCCGTATATTGTTCTTTTTCTCCTTGTTTTACGAATCACTGAAAAACTTCCACACAGCATGTTCTCTTCCATCGAATTCCTTCTGCTCTTGATTACCACCTCTCTTCCTGGCTAGAATCTGCGTCAGAGTCCTGTCAGCTGAATTATTCACATTGCTGTCACCACAAAGCCGCTGCCAGAGCCCTGTACAATGTTTTCCTTTTGCTATTTTTCTTTTGGATGGCATGTTTCTCTGCGTTTTTTTTTTCGTGTTTTTTTTTTTTTTTTTTTCTTTTCTTTTTTTTAGTTTGTTTTTTGTTTTGTTTTTCTTTCCTTTCTACAACATTGTTTTTCGACATCTCTTTCTTTTTGACAAGACTACGGAGAGTGTGTATAGTCAATTGATTTCAGTATCTTTTAGTTCTGTTTCTCCATTTATCATACCATTTGAAGAAGAATCAATTTAATGCAGACCTCACCCACCCAATCTAACACACACACACACACACACACACACACACACACACACACACACACACACACACACACACACGCACGCACGCACGCACGCACGCACGCACGCACACGCACGCATGCACGCACACACACACTCGCACGCACGCGCCCAACGAGACAGATGTGCCAATACTTAAATACACATGTACCCATTTCCTCAGAAAGAGAGAGAGGGAGGGAGGGAGGGACTGAAGGAAAGAGAGACAGACAGACAGACAGAGACAGTGGGAGACAGAAACAGACAATAAGTTGTTTTCAGACTAGAGGATAAAGGGATATGTGCTCGCAAAAGTGATGTCTCTTTCAACATATCTACCTCCAACTCTCCTGTCTTTGAAACATTTTTGGATAAACAGTTAATACGACGTTTTCTACTCTCAGGAACCAGCCTTTTCCCCTGGCTTCATTATTCACTTCTTCAGTCTATCTAAACTGATCGAGCTATTTAATGGTGGAGCATTATCTTCTTGGTGGCAATTTCTTTTAGGGAAGAGTGGAGTGAGCACTGAACACGTCCATCCAGACTTGAAATACTCATGCCTCTACTCCCCATGAATACGTGTCCACTCACTGTGTGTGTGTGTGTGTGTGTGTGTGTGTGTGTGTGTGTGTGTGTGTGTGTGTGTGTGTGTGTGTGTGTATGCGCGTGTGTAAACGCGTGCGTGCGTGCGCGCACGCGCGCGCGCGCGCGCGCGTGTGTGTGTGTGTGTATGTGTGTATGTGCGTGCGTGCGTGTGTGTGTATGTGTGTGTGTGTGTATGCGTGTGCGTAAACGTGTGTGTGTGTGTGTGTGTGTGTGTGTGTGTGTGTGTGTGTGTGTGTGTGTGTGTGTGCGCGCGCGCGCGCGTGCGCGCACGCGCACGCGCGCGCGCTTCAATTTAGCTTCAATTCACCATGTTCATAATTTTTGCCCTTTCGCACTCCCATGTCATGATGTATTGGCATCGCTCGTATTGATCGTGTCTTCTTCATGGCATGCTGTCTGTAGGAACAACACCGAGTCTTGAGTCTTGAGGAATCTTGAGTCCTGACATCCAATGCATCATGTTTCAAACCGATCCCCCCCTCCCCCCACCCCCCTCTGATGGCGAGGGGTTCATTGCACCGCACGCTGCATACACGTTTGCGTTTTGGGCCAGTTCTGTCACCAAGATACAAATAACTTCCTGATTTCATCATTCCAGGTTTAATTATTTCTCACAGTTCCGAGCTGAAGGTTGGCTCTGCAGTCATGAAACATGGGCTACTTCACGCATGGGAACGCTCCCGTGGAGACTCTGTCGTGTCTTATCCAGTGGCCATTGCACAATGGCATCTACCAGGGAGCAGTCATGTCCTTTGACGTCTTAATGGAATGCCCTGTGTGCGTGCCTGCATCCTATGTGCTAGCACAAAACAGGCTTCCAAAGATAGTGCAGAATTGCTTCCAGCTGGTTTGTTCGGCAGTTGAGGACAATATTTCTCTGGGTTCCACCCGCGCCATAATTACTTTTAATCTCCTATGAACGAAACCCATAAAAGTAGCACTCCTTAATTTTTCATTAAATCAATCTCCAACATTCTCAACGCTAGCAAAAAAATCAAATTTTCCTTAAGAACTTAAATCTGATCACACGTTTCAGATTCCCTGGTTTCTACATTTGAATGTTTAATAAGACATGCTTCACACACACACACACACACACACACACACACACACACACACACACACACACACACAGCTTTACGTCTAAGAGTTTATTCGTGTGTGGAAAACTAAGCGGTGAAAACTGTCCAAACTGTCTGTTCTGTAGAGTCTTTTTGCCCTAGTGGCCTTTTTACATTTCTTTGTTTTGTTTTGTGTAATTTATTTTTTCGTCAGAATATTTTTTTTTTACTTTTTATCTTAATAAGAACATACGTGTTTCCGGCCCTGAAAAGACGTTTGGATGGCTGGGCTATAATGACAATAATTTTTTTTTAACTGTTGAAGCGAAAAACACCACTTTTTCCCAACACTTTTAGATCTATCTGTACACTTACGAGTTTGTGTTATTTGGTTAATATCGACTAACAGACAGATGGAAATTCTCCGATTTGCTTTTGTAATGGAAATCAGATTGACAAATGCAGCGCAGTCGTCACAATACGTAGAATCTGAAACGTTATACCGTTAACTCTCCATTCATCCACCCGAGGACTTCCAGAATTCTTCTCCTTCTCTTTTCATCCACCTGAAACTTTTTTCTACCACTGTCGAGTGATTTCGCCTGTACCAGTGCACTAACAAATCATGCATGTGCTCCAGTGTGCGCTATCACCGAATAGGAGGACATTCTCACTGAATACAGGTAGCGATACTTCGTAACTCAATATCCCTGTTTCAGTTTTCCCAAAATATCATTTCCTCTGGTAAGTGCGATACCACAGACGTCAGGGAGCAGTACTCCTAATGCAAGAACTGGAGGTGTCTGAATGTATGATGAGATCAGATTAATTCTACAGCATTTTCCCCACTCCTTTTGCAACCGAAAAATGATCCAGATTTACTCTGAGTTAACTACTATAAAAATAGAAAGGAAACATCTATATCACCCGTATCCACTTAGTAGTGAAACTTTGCAATCACTTGTATTAACAAAACAAAAAAAATGCACACACATAAATAGAGCCAATTCAAAGCAATCATTTACAAATACATAAACTGACGTATACACACTGATGCTCTTCCAGCAACGAAACACCCTCATAATTGTCTCATTTAGAAATACGCTAACACGCACTTCTACCCTTGCGTTTTAGTCACACAAGGCATGAAAATGACAGCACCGATTAAATTAGTTGCTGAACAGTTTTTTTTTTATACTGCATCAACATTTACTTTGTCAAATAATTCCCTGGATAGTGAGTTTCAGAAAGATGGTCCAAATTTAGACAAAATACGTGTCCGCATCGATGGAATGTAGACAGGCAGGTCAGAAATGCAGACCAAGCCAGGGAATGAGTTGTGGTATGAACGATTTTCTACACAGAATACTTTTATGTATGGGAAGCCTGTAAAGCAGTTTGAGGTGAGGTGAGACATGGTCACACTTACATGCTTTCAGAACGAAATGGAGGTTTGACCTTTCTGACAGATAATGCACAACGGCCACTGGTCCCGGAGGGCCGTGGTGGCACTGCAGTGATGAAAGCTGCAGCAGCTGTCTTCACCTCTGACGACTGTAGACAAATGCATGAATTGTGGCAAAGCTCTTCTCGGTGCACTCGACAACGTTGTCCGTCAATGTTGTATGGACAATCCTCACCATCTAGCAGACATATCCTCAAGGGAAAAATGACCATTAGCACGCAGTTTCTGGGCACGAGATACGTGACAGGTGTATGACTTTGAATTTGACAGTTTTTGTTTTCTCATTCTGTTCGTTGGTTATACAACATGCAGTTAATCTTGGGATAAGTTCTGCTCAAGATCATGATGGCTACACATCAGAATGATCAACAAAATATGACGTTTAATTCTCTGTGAACTGAAAATACAAAAATCTGTACCTAACCTCGACTTAGATACTCCAACCCCCTGTCTCCCTCTGCAATTGCTGCATGATTTTCTTCACTGCCATTTACCTGGTGACACAGTACACTGCAAGCTAAGCTGGAAATAGTAAAAAAAAAAAAAAAGGTCAAAACTGCCATCCCATTTCCTCCGTATAATGCCGTGCTCTCATTCTGTTCGTATGGGGAAACCATAAAAGTTTATAAACACTGTTGCAATTCAAAACAGTTTCTGCCATATATCATCTTGCAGTGAAACTGGGTAAAGACTGGAGAAGAAATGCTGAGAAAAAAAAAACATTGTATATAAATTCATTGGCTCACACAGTCAGCGTACTTATCTGCCGTCTTCCTCCCACACTCCGATCCGCATCCCTCTCTCATCTACACCCTCGCCCCTCCTCCCTAAAAGCGATAGCCACCACGTTCACCTAAAGACAATCTCCCACGAAGGCTCCATCACATAAGAACTTGACCTGAACTCAACTTTAGCGTAAAGGTGGAGCAGTAATGGAATCGGATGTGTGACCTTGACAGAAGGCATGAATGGTAACAAAATCTGACATCTTTTCCTATCTCGTTTTTCATCATAATGATCATGTCATGGAGTTTCAATCTGGTCTGAGACTTTCTGCCACTTCATGACATGACTGTACATTTCTTTCAAAACCAATATACGCTGACAAGGTATGCGAAATACAGACACCTGCAGAGTTGGTCTGGAAATTTTGAACACTGTTAGAGATGTATCTTTATGGTGATAAAAACTGAATAGCCTGGTTCAGCCTTTGCATTTCTGTCAACAGCATGAGCAGCAGCTGGTCAGGACCCCCATAAAATTCTCCAAATCAATAAAGAGAATCCAGTGCTTTTAAGCCGCAGCCCGAGACTACCTCTGGCCATGGTAACTGTGTTGGGTTAAAGTACAGTTTTCAATGCATGGGTTTATCACTGAATTCTTTCCTGCAGTTTATTGTTGAGGTTATTCTGAAAACGTCGACATGATTCAATATAGTTTGAGGATTACAAACATATGATGGCAGGCTTGTAAACGACAGTCTGAGGCGTTACAGGACAAGTCAAAAGTAGCTTGATTTTTATGACATACTGCAATTTAGACGTCAGTTCTGAACTAGTTCAAAGATTTTCTTCAAGGATGAATTTCTCTGAAAAGGGAAGTCCAAGAATGGTGTAAATGTGGGACTATGCTATGCATATGAATGTGTATATAGAGCGCAAAATCATGCCGAAAATGCAAGGCTTTGCTTTTAACTCGGTTAGATCATCACCTGTACAGCTGTTCCCAACATTCAAACCATCTCCATAAAATGTAATCCCAGTAGCCCTGTGCCTGTGGGAATGCAGCTGGGGTGATAATGGGATGGATGGCACGCATTTCCGATCTAATCACGCCTCAGGAGCTGCCCTTTTGTGGTCGATGAAGACGTCCTCTGACAAGGACGTAAAGATGGAGCGATCAATACGAGTGTTGCTAGCCATCACGTAATGCTCTCTTGCTCTCTCTCTCTCTCTCTCTCTCTCTCTCTCTCCCTCCCTCCCTCCCTCAAAAGTCGTGACCATAAATCTGAATTTTCAGTTTCCACATCTGCAGCAGTAAGTCCAACTTGGGAAGGGCGTGTTTTGTCCTGCTTTTGCAGTTTTGGGACAGAATTTTCCATATTGAAAACGTTATAATGATCCTAGTAGTTTTAGTCCAACGCTGATGAAAGCATTCAGAAAATGTATATTTAATACACATGCAGCCACAACCATGATGTTTGTCGCCCTGCCGACCGCCAGGGACACATTAGGGCTGTATCATGTACAACATTAATTTCATATATATGTGTTCACCCCCACATACCATTCGACACATGATGACAACTGGATCTAATTTCCACTACGTCTTAAATTTGAACAAAAACATGTCTCTCTTTTAGAAACTCAAAGATCACACATCCGGTGGAACATCCTAGAAGAACAAGACCTTTATGAAAACTATTGTAAAGTGTTCATGCCCAGCGCAAAGCAAACCTCAGTACTCTCTATCAGAACATACTTCAGTGAGCAGTTCATAACACAGCATACACCATGGAACCAACCAGCGTGTGTAAACGGATAGCCTACTAGTAATCTACACTACATATTTGTGTTGTTGCTGCCAGTGGAAGATGGATTAAACTCTTTCAGAGATTGGACATATATGAGAAAGTTTATCTGTTATGTATTCCAATCTTTCTTGCCAGTCGTTTTTGTGTGTGTAGTTATCAACTTTGAATCACACATACACATCGAGGATGGATGACCAGGGCAACTGTTTCTTTGTGGTAGTCTTGGTATATTACCATCACCTTATTACCTGCAATGTCAACCTACACAGGAACCCATGCAGGAATAATATTGTAACCATAAGATATCAGCGACGTTTAAACCTAAATAATAAAGCGCACATTTCATGATGATTCATGTTCAGTCAAGCAACAGTCTTCACATCAGAAAGAAAGTAACAGATGAAAGAATTCCTAATCCCAGCCTCACAGACCTTCCTGAATATCAGGAAAGTTACAGAAAGGGGTCCTTGTGTCCTGACTAACTGACCATCCTCAATGTAAAAAAATTGAGGCTGAAACAGTACACGTTATGGTAATTGTCGACATACATAAAACTGGAAAATTCTTGAACAGAAGTAACTTCGTCATATATATTTTACTACACTATGCACTCTCTCTCTCTCTCTCTCTCTCTCTCTCTCTCTCTCTCTCTCTCTCTCTCTCTCTCTCTCTCTCTCCTCTCCCCTTTCCACAACTGTCTCCATTTGGAATCCAGACATCGCTTCGCTTCACGATACTGTGGCACTGAAATGTGATACAGCATCTACTTAGCATAAAAACGACTCGTTCTGGATCCCTTTAGTATGCTTAATTTGGAGATCAGGTGAAAACGGTACATTTGTATACGGCAGGAAGAACAGAGAAAAACACAGAAACACAGACAGACAGAAAGAACGGGCTTTATTGTCAAAGAGAACAGAAATATCTACATCTCAATTTACTGTATTTGTCTGGTAATGCTTTTTCAGTTGTCAGATACTTATAAAATTGCATTCTGTTTCTTAATCCGCTTCATGCTTAATGCTTACGTTTGCTGGATGTTAGTATAACTGATATCAATGTTACGATCTTTTTATGTTTTATATCCCTTTAAAGTGGGTTTAGGCATTGGCATTAGCGCACCCCCCCCCCCCCCCCCCCTCCTCTCTCTCTCTCTCTCTCTCTCTCTCCTCTCTCTCTCTCTCTCTTTAACTTTCTTTGTCGATTCTACACTATGGAGCTGAAATAGCGTACAGCAGACAAATCTGCGATTCAATGTGAATCACTTTACCTGTTTTTGAAAAGTATATATGTGTAGATACATGCGACACTCAAGGACTGACTGTGGTGAAACAACCCAATGTTCCATGAGTGTGGATTCTGCTATCTAGTGTATGAAGTACATGTTGTTCTCTGTTCCAAGCGACTAAAACGTATCAAAGAAAATTTCATTCATGCTGAATGATAAGGAGACCCTTATATCTCTCCACTGATTTTATGATCGTCTTGCACAAAGATGGTGTAAAAACAACAGGTTTTGATGTACAGTGATGACTAGTTAATAATATTGCATGCAAATGTGCCGTTATCAATATCATTTTTCTTTTTTTTTTTTTTTTGTTTTAGTACCATGTATCTTTGTATGGTATGCACAAACCCATTTATGAAGAGCTAAAGCTTAATTGAATAGACCATCATTGATTCGCATATTCATAGTTTCATAGTTTCATCTCTCTCTCTCTCTCTCTCTCTCTCTCTCTCTCTCTCTCTCTCTCTCTCTCTCTCTCTCTCTCTCTCTCTCTCTCTCTCTCCTCCTCTCTCTCTCCTCCTCCTCCTCCTCCTCTCCTCGCTTCCTCCTCCTCCTCCTCCTCTTGCCTTCTACTTGTCTTCTACCTCCCCTGATTACTGCTTTTCACTTCCCTCCCCTTCCCCACACCGAACAAACTTGAGCCTTTATTTTCGCCAAAAATGATTTCATTCCCAATTCATAATATGATATATAGAGACCTATGACATTTGTAACGTTCCAGTTTCTCAGTTTAATGACTATTATCAGTCAAACTTCAAGAGTACATGATTCCATTAAAGCTTAGGCACGTTTTCATTGACAAGGCCAATGGATTGCCTCGGCACTGCAAGTAGCAGCAGTTCGGTTTCAGCACGAAAAAGGCAGCACACACACACACACACACACACACACACACACACACACATACACGCGCGCGCGCGCGCGCGCGCGCGCGCGCGCACACACACCATGTCCTTCGGCCCCTCACACACACCACACCTCCTCCTCCTCTCTCTCTCTCTCTCTCTCTCTCTCTCTCTCTCTCTCTCTCCTCACCTCTCCTCCTTTCCCCTCCCCTCCCCTCCCCTCTAGTCCTCTCTCTCTTCACCTTATTCTTATTTGTATGTCACAGGAAGGAGGGAGAGTCGGTTACTCTCTGAATAAAGAAAATGACAGACAGACTGATTGATGACTGGAGAATGGGAAACCGAAGGACCGGAGAGAGGCTGGCAGAGTAGATCCCCAGACGAGATACTGATGGCCAGCCTCCTGGCTTCAAAATAGCTCATTAAAATGAGATGAAAGTCCAGAGCTGAGAAATATTCCTAGCCTGTTATCCACTACCATAGTATAACAACAAACAAAAAGCTTGATGACTGCTCTTTACAGCAAAGAAACAGACAAAACTAGACGATTACTTTTATTATCTTATTATTTAATTATTTAGCTCTTGGAATGAATACGGGATAAAAACAATTTTTAAAAAAATGTCGATAAAACATTCAACGACCTTCCAGACTGTCGACAGAATTTTCATTTCTGACTCCTGAACTTGCATCCTCGCGAAATCTCAGTGGGAGGTGGGCGAGTGGATGTGCGTAGCGATCGTGGGGGTGGGTAGGGTTCGTATGCGTTCTGCTTTGATGGGCTTGTTCTGGGCTTTCCACTGTTCTGTTTAACAACTTTCCACACACACACTGCACACCATGACCTTTCACACACACACACACACACACACACTATCATCGTGCGCTGGACGTTCCTTGCCATCGCATCCTACTTTCCCCCATTCGTTTTAAGGCATATTGTTTCTCACATTCGGCTTGCATATTTTTTTATGTGCGCAAGCCAGCCTGTTCCTGTGCATAGGAGCATGCGAGAAAGCGTGTAGGCGTGTTCGCGTGTCCGAGAGAAAGAAAGAGAAACAGAGAGAGAGAGAGAGAGAGAGAGATGACAATGAGATGACAATGACAATTGATTTTTGTCATTGTCAGAGAGAGAGAGAGAGAGAGAGAGAGAGAGTGAACGTACATTTTTGTGTGTGTGTGTGTGTGTGTGTGTGTGTGTGTGTGTGTGTGTGTGTGTGTGTGTGTGTGTGCGCGTGTGCGTGCGCGCGCGTGCGTGTGCGTATCTGTGTGTGTCTGTGCGTGCATGCGTGCGCGTGTGTAACAGACATTTTCTTTCACATATTTTCACAGCGGAAAAAAAAAAAAGATATTTCTACCACTGCCAGAATCTTTTACTGACACTACAACAGCTGCTGCCGTCATGTACTTTGTCGTCAACCTCAATGAACACGTCCATTCGAAGCAGCTCTGTGTGTGTGTGTGTGTGTGTGTGTGTGTGTGTGTGTGTGTGTGTGTGTGTGTGTGTGGTTGTGTGTGTGTGTGTGTATGTGTGTGTGTCTGTGAGAGAGAGAGAGAGAGAGAGAGAGAGAGAGAGAGAGAGAGAGAGAGAGAGAGAGAGAGAGAGAGAGAGAGAGAGAGAGAGACAGAGACAGAGACAGAGAGACAGAGAGAGAGAGAATGAGACTGACAGACGGTGTTCACTTCCTCATGTAAAAGACTACCCCTGACGGGATCTGTTCGCTGTCTTGAATTGCAACAGCTGCTTTTTTGAATTGCAACAGCTGCTTCCATGTATATTCCAGACAGCCTGGAAGAATCTGGGGGGAGAGAGAGAGAGAGAGAGAGAGAGAGAGAGAGAGAGAGAGGAGAGAGAGAGAGAGAGAGAGGCAGGGAGCGGAGACAGACAGACAGAATGGCAGGCAGGCAGGCAGGCAGGCAGGCAGGCAGGCAGGCAAGCAAGCAAGCAGGCAGACAGACAATAAGCCCGACAGGCAATAAGACAGACAATAAGACAGACGTGCACAGAGAGAATAAGGGACGGCAGAAAGGGATGGAGGCAGAGAGTGAGGAATGAACAGGAGAGAAGGCAGAGAGACAGAGAGTTTGGGGGGGGGGGGGGGGAGGTGAGATGAAGGGAGGTAGGAGAGGGAGGGGGGGGGAGATACAGTCAGAGACAAGGACTGAAACAGACAGAAATACAGACACAGAAGGACAAAGGGGGACGGAAAGTGACACAGACAGATGTAAAGACAGAGACGAGAAGGGAGACAGAGACAGATGGAGGCGGAGAACGAGAGAGGGAGGGGTGCAAATAGAGAGACAGAAAGGGGGTGGGAGAAAGTGAGAGAGGGGGAAGGCAAGATCCAGGACCAAAAGAATGCGCGAGTCCGGGAGCAAATGGGGGGGGGAGAGGGGGGGGGGGGGGAAGAACAGACAAACCGAGAGAGAAGAGACAGACACAGAGAGACAAGAAGTCAATCGGACAGGTGAAGAGGCAGTCGATGAGACAGACAGACGGATTTACAGCGTATTGTGTTTACTTACTTGGATAAAAGACAACATTTTTGCCAGCATCTGTTTGCAGTCTTCGCTTCAACTGCTGTCATGTACGTGGCCAAACGGAACCTCACTCTGGACCCACTGCGGCTGCCTGCTTTGCCACGTACTTGTTTACACAGCCCCCCCTTTTCTTTGCTTTATCTGCAGGAAAAACAAATTAAATGAAGCAAATACGCAGAGGTAGACTGTCTGCACACATCCAAATGCTTCGTTTTAAAAAAGGTAACAAATCAGAGAACCAAGCTAGTGTGACCTAATTGTGGTAATGGTGTGAAACACAAGAAAATGTCCCTGAAAAAATTGTGTAAAACGGTTGCATTACAATATACCGCAAAACTACACTTTAAAAAAAAAAAAAAAAAAACCGTTGCGACAACAACAAAAATACAACA
>JADBJO010000885.1:284412-289412 GCA_016801955.1 Conus betulinus
ACGCATGTAAGCAAGTGTGCATGAGGAAAAACGAGGGCGTGCACTTTTTCCCCTTTACAAAAAATCTCACATTAAACGCATCTTTCAAACTTTGAAAAGCCTGGCCTTTTCTTGGAATACTCACGACACCAAGATGGTGTCGATATTCCTGGTAAGAAGCGAGAAGTTACCGTGATTAAAGTCTGCACGACATCAAGGTAGGAACAAGTATGAACACAGAACCTGCTGGAGGTGGGGGCAGCCCGCTGAATCGATCATCCACCGCCCTGGACCAGAACATCAGTGTGAATGTTTTAGTGAATACTTCTTTCTCATTGCAGGGAAGGGGGGGGGGGGGGGTTATAAAAACTGCCCATTGGATCAAACAGACTTGAACCTTGACTGTGACATGTCAATGGGCCAAGTTAAATGCCAACACTAGTCCGACAACGGAGAGAGCTGAACAGCAGTTTTCCTACTTGACTGTGACAGTATAAGCTAGTGGCAGTATCAGATGAGAACGCGTTTTTCACTCTTTGCAAGCGAGAGTCAAATATGAGTGCATAAGTGAACATGCGTGCGTGTCTGTGTGCGTGCGTGCGTGCGTGCGTACGTAGTGAGTGCGTGTGTGTGTGCGTGTGATTCTGTGTATGCGTTGCACTCCTACGTGCGTGTGTGTGTGTGTGTTTGCATGTGTGTGTGTCATGTCACATTTCTCTGCTTAAGTTAGTGGGTGTCGTTGGGCGATTGGAAAGTCGACCTAAGCGGCATGTGCACATCTTTCTTAGAATTCATCGTCTTTCTCATGTATTTCCATCTTTGCCGAAAACGACCGTAGATTCTTTATGCCTTCACTCCTACGGAAACCGTTGTACGTTGTTTTCATGTCAAATTTTCTCTTACGCTTTCTAGACGGCTGTACTGAAGCTCTACTTTTTTCTGCGACATACGAATGGAACTGAACAGTATCTGACTGAAGAGATAACCGGACAGATGGTTCGAAGTTCCCTGAATGCACACCAAAGAACTCGTAAAACCTGGCTGTTCTTAGGACCTAAAAAGGGTGGGGGTAGGAAAGGCCGGCCAGGATGTAGACCCGTGTGTTCCGAACACTGGCTTTCAGTCCCTGCGGATCCATGCCCTTTAAACTACACACAATCACTGCTGGGGGAGAGGGAGGCGGCGGTACCAATACACTACATAATAACAGGAATTCCAGCAATATCTAAGTTCACACAAGACTTTTCTGTGAGAAATTGTATGGATCGGAGACAAAAACTTCGATCCAAAATGTACATTTCCCCAACAGTCTTTGGGATAATTCTTGAAGGCATTGTTGGGAATGCCGGCGGCTATTGATGGTTCATCTGAATACTGATCACTACTACATGCTGAAAATCTCCAAAACAACATTGCTGTAACATTTCCGTCCTCCCCGCCAGCTATTTTGCTCCTACCAATTGCACCCAGTTAGCATTTACGGTCCGGCTGCAGATGTAGATCAAATTACACTGATTAGCACACGGTGCACGGTGCCCTCCCACTGGCATCCTCAAAACGGTCGATTCAGCTACTCTGCTGTCTTCCTTTAGTCATTGTGTGTGTGTGGAGGTGCGGGGGGGGGGGGGGGGGGGGGGGGGGCGGTGGTGGTCATCTGAAAGAGGACTGCACTTCTCTCACTAAATGTATTTGCAATTTACCTTGTGTCCGGAAAGGAAAAGGCGTTGAAGCCACGATAACTCAATCAGAGCATGCAAAGCATTTGCAGCTGTACACAGCTAAACATGGACGAACAGGGAATTTTCTCTTTATTGACAAGTTCCGCCGCCTTCATAATCTCATAAAGTCACATGTTCATAGCTGCGATTCTTGAGACTTAAACGACGTGAAGAAAAGACGCCCGATCTCTTCAAAACCAAATTCGCCCGGAGGATCTTGGGCTGGTACTGACGTTATCTCCGACGAGACAGTCTGAGAACAGCGGCCAGCTCTAGACTTAATCATCTGCCGGCGAAGTTTGAATTGGCTGGGTAACTCCGAGACTGATCGACCAGATTTTGTGGTGGATCTCACGGGCGAGGAGAGGGACTGGCTGTCTGAAAACAGAATGGAAACAGACCGCCCAGAGATATTTAACAGTCAAAGAAAGCTGGAATAGTATCAAAGGTGACCTGTGCCGCCATAGATCACTCACTACTCCAGCCGAATTGGAGTTTCCAATTCAAACTAAAAAAAAAAAAAGGGCAGACTCTGAAAGTTTTTTTAGTTCCCAATTCAAACTTAAAAAGGGCAGACTCTGAAAGTTTTTTTCGTTCCCAATTCAAACTAAAGAAAGGGCAGACTCTGAAAGTTTCTTTTTTAGTTTCCCTATTCAAACTAAAGAAAGGGCAAACTCTGAAAGTTTTTTTTTAGTTCCCAATTCAAACTAAAGACTGGGCAGATTCTAAAAATTTTTTGTAGTTCCCAATTCAAACTGCAAAAGGGCAGACTCTGAAAAGTTTTTTTAGTTCCCAATTCAAACTAAAGAAAGGGCAGACTTTGAAAGTTTTTTTTAGTTCTCAATTCAAACTAAAAAAAAAAGGGCAGACTCTGAAAAGTTTTTTAGTTCCCCCAATACTAAAAAAAAAAAAAAAAAAGGGGGGGGGGGGGGGGGGGGGGGGGGGCCCACACCCAGAAAAGTTTTCTGGAGTTCCCAATTCAAACTGAAAAAAAAGGACATACTCACATAGGTTTTCTGGAGTTTCCAGTTCAAACTAAAAAAAAAAAGGGGGCAGACTCAGAAAAGTTTTTTGGAATTTTCAATTCAAGCTAAAGACAGGACAGACTCAGAAAGGTTTTCTGGAGTCCCAATTCAAACTTAAAAAGAGGGCAGACTCAGAAAGGTTTCTTGGAGTTCCCAATTCAAACCAAAGAAAGGACAGACTTCGAAAGGTTTCCTGGAGTTCCCAATTCAAACTAAAAAAAAAAAAAAAAAAAGGGCAGACTCAGATAGGTTTTTCTGGAGTTCCCATTTCACACTGAAAAAGGGCAGACTCAGGTTTTCTGGAGCTCCCAATTCAAACTAAAGAAAGGACAGACTCAGAAATGCTTTCTGAGCTTTTTTCATAACGCTGAAAAGGTGAGCTGACAGCCTCCACACTGTGTTTTAAACCCACATATTTTTTATTTCTGTCGTCAGCAGTTTCCGGACTGCCTTTTTCCGGTCCAGATTCTTTTCCCCCTTTGAAGTCAGCAACCTTTAAAACAATTATGCCTTTGTTCTTCAAGCAGTTTTCTTTAATGTTCGCTTTCCCTGCCTGAGATCGCCTTTCATCACTGCAATTAAGATTTAGCCCTCTGTCGGAGTTCATGAGCCTCACAGCTGATTACGATGTTTTTATGTGTTACGGTAAAAGCAAACAAACATTCTGGGACCCTGATCAATACGATTCGAAAAAAACAGAGAAAGTTGAAGGCCAGGAGTTGTTTGGGGTGAGTGAATGAGGAGGGAGAGGTTGGGGAAGATGAGATGGGGGGAGAGGTGGGACAAGGAAAGGCGACGTGGGGATTTGATGGGGAAGAAGTCTAAGGAAAGATCTAGTTTGGAATGAGAGAAGTAATTGGATTTTTTTTTAATACAACGCTAGCTTCACGCCTGATCAGATTTAATTTCCACATTTATAGAACTCGAGGGAGTGGAGGGTGTCGTGTTGCCGGTGGATCAGTAACGAATCCACTCACTAGACAGGCGTGTTAACTCTGGCAAAATCTCTTTTTCTTCCTTCCTTAAGTCACTTGTCAAAGCCAAAACAAAATGCTCACTCCTGCCAGTATGCATCGTCCAAAGTGTGACTGGCCTGGTCTATTCTTGGACACGAGGTTCATGTCTACAAAATGCCGACTCCTGCCAATATGCTCCGTCCAAAGTGTGACTGGCCTGGTCTGTTCTTGGACACGAGGTTCATGTCTACACGTCAGTCAGGAAGACTGAGAGGTTGACATGATAATGTCTGCACGCCGTCAACACTCGACATGATCAGAAGGTTTGCATGCACTGGCTGAGATCAATACCGCGGCGGGCCAGAACAAGAGGACTCAGCTTGAGTGGTTCAGCAAATACTTGTGTCCGCATAGCATGTATCAGGGGGGGGTTATAAAAAGGTGATCAATCAGCTCAAAAGGAAGACGTCATCAACGTTTCACTGGATATAGGTTTTTTTTTTTTTCCCCAAACTGCCACCAGTGGGGAGCTGAACATGAAGGTTTCATGGCTGTCGGTCACAGAAGATGTCACAGGCAGATAACAACGTCTTGTTCTGAAAAAAAAAAAAAGAGTCTGAAAAGCTATTGCCTCTCTGTGTCATAATGACCTGTCATCGAATGGTTTCTGTGTCTGTGACAGTGTTGACTCCTGACTTGGGCAACTCACTCCCCTTCTCTCCCCCCCACTGTCCTCCCTCTCCCTCTGTGTGTGTGTGTGCGTGCGTGCGTGTGTGTGCGCGCGCGCGCGCGCGCGTGTGCGTGCACACCTCCGTGATATCTGGTTACAATATCATTTTTGCTTCGGTTCAGGTTCATAATTGCAATTTTTGCTTCGTTCAGGAAGGAAATGAGGTGGCTGATTAACTTGCAAAGAATGCTATAAATGAAGAACTTTGCAGAATATCTATTCCTCACAGCAATATTAAATCCAAATTGCAGAACTATGTAAAAGATGTCTGGCAAGAGGATGGGAACTAGCAGGCGCATAACTTTTTTTCACATTTACCCAAACTTCACAGAGTTCTTACCATCTGCCTCAAGAGACCGCTGATGAGAAACAGTTGTGAACCGATTACACACATGCCACCTTTTTTTACACCCACTCATATGTTTCAAAAGCTGAGGAAGCTCCATGGTGTATTCTATGTATGTGTCACTCATAAAACATGTTCTTACAGTGTGCTAGGATGTACATGATGACGGACATAAACACTTACTAGCAGACTTCATGGAAACCCTGTTCAGCGTGTCCGACCTGATTTTTTTTAATTCCTGAAAAC
>JADBJO010000885.1:299412-304412 GCA_016801955.1 Conus betulinus
CGGGCAGTACAGTAACGAAAACCCCAGCAGTTGTTTTCACCTCTGACAGTTGTTGGTAAGCGCCTGGGGTGAGGCAAAGCTCCTCTTTGTGCACTTGACAAGAATGTCAAATTCGTATGGACATTGTGATCATCGAGCAGAAATATGATCAAGGCAAAAAAATACAAAAAAGCACGCAGTTTCAAAGCATGCGAGGCAGGTGTATGCTGAATCCCACTGTTGTTTACTTATTTTGTCTGATTACACAGAAAGGTGGGCTTTCCAGCTGGCTACAAAACAATTTCGTTCATCTTGGTACTGATTCTGTTCATGATCAAAACGGTTATGATAGGCTACACACTTCAGAATAAGAAACAAAACATTATTTTAGTTCTCTGTGAACTCACACAAATTCTGTACCCCCCCCCCCCCCCCCCCCCCCCCCCCCCCCCCCTTTTTTTTTTTTTTTTCCAAAATCCCTGTATTCCACTGCAATTTCTCTGTCATTTTCTTCACTGCCATTTTACCAGTGAAACAGCACACATCGTGCTGGGTGGGAAATAGGAAAGAAGGGCAAAACTGCGATCCCATTTCCTCAGTTTAATGCCCTGTGCTCAAGCTATTTGTTGGAGGTAACCCTATAAAAATTAAATGGCTGCTGCAGTTCAGGATAGCTTCAGCCAGCTATCATCAAGCAGGAAATGAGGTAAAGACAGGATAAAAAAAAAAAAAAGATATACTGCGAAAATATATATAGTTTGTTAACTTGCAAAGTCAGGCCTATACCCGCCCTCCATATCACATTACATACTCCCCTCACTTCTACACACTGGAATGGAACCAGATTCGCCATGTGAGAGCGCATGAAGGACCGCAACATTTGAGATCTTTTCAGATTTCTTTTTAACTTGATGATCACGCGATGGAGTTCCATTCTGCTCCGAGACTACCTGGAATGACTGTAATCTACGGCTCTTTATATACCAGGTGAAAGGCAGCCGAAATACAGACACCTGACTGCTTCCCCTCTGTAAAAACTGAGGTTATTCTGATAGCATGGACATGATTTAGTATCATTTGAGGATTGCAAACATCATAACTTAATGTGATGCCAGAGTTACAAACGACAGTCGAAGGCGTTACACGACAAATCAAAAGTAGTTAGGTAGGTCTGATTTTTAACGACATTCTGCCACCTGGAATTCGACACCCAGTTTTGAACAAGTTCAAAGCCTTTCTCTGTCAACTCTTAATTGAAATCCTTTGAAACTGGCGGTCCGAGAATGGTTTCAATGTTGGACTAGGTCATGAACATGAATGTGTAAAACAGAGTGCAAAATCATACGCTGGGACGCAAGGTTTTAACCTTAACTGGGTTACACTATCGCAGATTTAATACAATGTACAACTGTTCCCAACATTCAAACCATCTCCATAAAATGTAATCCCAGTAGCCCTGTGCCTGTGGGATTGGAGCTGGGGTGATAATGGGATGGATGGCACGCATTTCCGATCTAATCACACTTCAGGAGCTGCCCTTTTGTTGTCGATGACGACGTCCTCTGGCAACGACGTGAAAACGGAGCGATCAATACTAGTGTCGCTAGCCAGCCATGTGGATGTTGATCCATTCTCTCTCTCTCTCTCTCTCTCTCTCTCTCTCTCTCTCTCTCTCTCTCTAAAAGAAGAAATCGTGATAATAAATCAGTTTTAATTTTGCTGATCTGCATGGAATATTTACTTTGGGGCTTTATCCTTCATTTTCAAGACTTGAGACAAAGTTTTCCATATGCAAAACATTACAAATGATTCCAGTGATTTTAGTCTGACGTTGATAGCATTAAAAAATGAACATGCAGCCACAGTTCACGTTGTTTATCGCCCTGCCAACAGTCGGAGCCATATCTAGGGCCGTTACCATACCAAATTGTTTCCATATATATGTGTCCATCCCCAGAACTCTTTAATAACACTAACAACCGGATCTACTTTCTACTAAATCTAATATCTAATTGAAAATTTTCTCTCTTTTAGAAACTCAAAGATCAAACTTCTGTGTGAAACATCCTAGAATAAGGTCTTTATGAAAACTGCTGTAAAGTGGGTATTCTAACACTAAGCAATCCAATGCTTTCTGTAAGGACACGTTTCAGCTCATGGTTGATCACACACTCCGTGTTCACAGCACGTGCACGAAAGCAAAGCACGCGCGCGCACTCATGCGCACACACAGGCACGCACGCACGCATGCATGCACGCACGCAAGCACTCTCTCTCTCTCTCTCTCTCTCTCTCTCTCTCTCTCTCTCTCTCTCTCTCTCTCTCCACCCACCCCTCCCTCCACCTGCGCTCAGTCATTTGTATATCATGAGAAACAGGGAAAATCAATAATAGACGGAATAAATAAAATGACATGTCAAGGGATGAGTAGACTGGCTGATCATGGGAGAATGTGAAACCAGTGCAAAGACGATTGACCAGCGCAGGAGTTCAGAGATATGATACTGATACACTAATCTAGTCTCCTGGCTTAAAAGTGGAACATTAAAATGAACCAAAAGCTCATCGTTCAGAAATATTCCAGGCCTGCCATTCATAACCATATTAGAACTCATTTACACTTTCATAGCAAACAAAACTACATGTTCACTCTTTTCAATTTTAGATTGCTTTCAGCTTTTGGAATCTAAATGGGAGAAAAAACATCTAAGCACAAAAAAGACAATTTTTTAACCACCATGAAACTTTTACAAATAGTCATCAGAATGTTTGTTCCAACTCCAATACTTGATCTTACATCCTAGCGAAATCTAAGTGGAGGGGTGGGGTGGGGGTGGGGTGCGGGTATGGACAGGTGAGGTTTACAGACTTTCTGCTTTCAACATGAAATTCTGTCTGCAACGTTTCTTCCACATATACTGCCACAGTGTGATGAACGTCTGTCAACATCGCCTCCTATTCTCCACATTCATGACAAGGCAAATTGAGTGGGTGACACTGGGTCTATGTGGTTTAATATGTGTATATATACATGCCAATGTGCTCCTGTCCAGAGGCGCTTGTGCGCACGCAACAGAGAGAGAGAGAGAGAGAGAGAGAGAGAGAGAGAGAGAGAGAGAGAGTCAGAGAAGAGAGACAGAGAGAGAAAGACACACACACACACACACACACACACACACACACACCACACAGACACATACACACAGACACGCACGCACACGCACACACACACACACACACACACACCACACACAGAATTTCAGGGTCAGAGAGAACTTTCTAATACTTTCTGGTGTGTGTGTCTGTGCGGTTGTATTTGTGTGCTTTGTGTGTATGTGGTTTCTGTGTATGCTCTTTGTGTGTGTGTGTGTGTGTGTGTGTGTGTGTGTGTGTGTGTGTGTGTGTGTGTGTGTGTGTGTCTGTGTGTCTGTGTGTGAGAGAGAGTGTGTGTGTGTGTGTGTGTGTGTGTGTGTGTGTGAGAGAGAGAGAGAGAGAGGGGAAGGGGAGAAAGAGAGCGAGTGAGAGGGACACACACACACACACACACACACACACACACACACACACACACACACACACACACACACACACACACAGAGAGAGAGAGAGAGAGAGAGAGAGAGAGAGAGAGAGAGAGAGGAGAGAGAGAGAGAGAGAGAGAGAGTGAGTGAGTGAGTGAGTGTTCACTTACTCTTGTAAGAGACAACACTCTTGCCACGACCCGTTTGCTGCCTTGAATTGCAACAGCTACATCCATGTATATTCCTGACAATCAGGGAGCCACTGGGGAGAGAGAAGAAGGTGAGAGGAGGCAGCGAGAGAATGCGACAGAGACAGACAGACACATGCACAGACAAACACACAGAAAAAGGCATACACGCAGACACAGAGACATGCGAGTAGACAGAGGGAAGGAAGCAAAGACAGGCAGACAAACGGACAGATAGACAGACAGAGACACAGAAAGACGGGACGACAGACGGACAGTCCGACAGATAAATATACAGAGTATTGTGTTTGCTTTCTTGGATAAAAGAGAACATTCTTGCCAGCATCTGTTTGCTGTCTTCGCTTCAACTGCTGTCATGTACGTGGCCAAACGGAACCTCACTCTGGACCCCTGCTTTGCCTCCTAATTGTTTACACAAACTGTTTCTGCTTACCTGCAGGAAAAAAAAAACAAAACAAAAAAACAATACGAAAAATATAGACTGTCTGCTGGTATGTAAAATGCTTTGTTTGAAAAAAAAAAGTTATAAATCAGAACCAAACCAGTAAGGCCTAAACGCCGTGATGAAATGAAATACGGGATTCCTCACTTTAAAAAAAAAAAACGCGTGAAATGATTTCAGTATATACTGCAACATTACAGTATCTCAAAAGAAGTACATTAAATGTAATCGCCCTTTTTTCTCGTCGAAATCAATGCAATCTCCCACTTTTCCTAGGTACTTTGAGGGTTGCTCCGAAGCAGAGCTACTGCTGGCCATACGTTGTCCGTTCCACTGACCAGAAGAGTCTACATAGCACATGCTCTGGAGAACAACAAGCACAAACGGATGAAAGATATTACCTCTAGGATCTTGAGCATGTGCATAGACAGAAGATCGATGAACTGTTCATGTCATAACTAAGAACATAACAAAACCTTAGGCATGAAACTGGAAACATTTCGAATCAATGTCAGTTCCTTTTAAATCCATAAAGTTGTTTCGTTTTCCATGCCTGCTTCAAAAAATACGTCAAACTCATTCTCAGTTTAACAGTGGCCCTAGCTTGGTCTCTGTATGGGATTCGAGAACATGCCTATGTTTAAAAGTTTGTGAATAAAAGAAACGTTAGCAACAGCAGTGGAACTAGGCTACAAACTGCGACAAAAATGACACCGCTCCTGAGGACATTTTAAAAAATGCAACCGCTAGGTCCACGTTTTAAGTCGTCGCCGTCACATTCAATAACAGACTTCAAACGAGATACTCTTGACGAAAATAGACTGAACTTGGTTCTTACATTTGAGCGTT
>JADBJO010000885.1:314412-326912 GCA_016801955.1 Conus betulinus
TTCATTGTGGTGAAATACTAATGGCAGTATCTCATGGCTCCTGTACAGATGTTTGTTATTGCTTTGTGCCGCCCTGCCTTTACGTATTTCGCTCCCTGTTTTACTTCCTCTTCATTTTCATAGAACTGATCCCAGCCTGCAGGTTCTTCTCAACACATTTCATTCCAACCTTGTATATTTCTTTTACCTCTCTCTAAAAACTAACCACAGAAACTGAAGTTACACATCTATTCGGTTATACACATGTTATGAAACGCTTTTCTCTCATCTCTGTCCCCAGAGACAGTTTCTCCCACTGACAATCGCCAAATGCAACGATCCGTTAACCCATTAGCCAGTAAGCCCCGGGCTTGCGGGAGTCACATTCGTGATATGCCGCTGAAGACTCTTAAGGCAAAGATCTAAGGTGTCAAAGGAAGGAAAGGTTGTGAAGGTTGTGGAAGGAAAGGCGACTGGACTTTCTCCGGCTGTATTTGGTGTCTGGTACGAGTTATTCGGTTATTTACGAATGCAGATTGTGAGAGAGAGAGAGAGAGAGAGAGAGAGAGAGAGAGAGAGAGAGAGAGAATGGAGGAGGGGGAGAAGGGAGGGAGGGATACAGGATACAGACGGAGAGAATGCAGCTTCTTTCAAAAATATAGGTTCTCTCTCTCTCTCTCTCTCTCTCTCTCTCTCTCTCTCTCTCTCTCTCTCTCTCTCTCTCTCTCCATCTTCCTTCCCCCCCTCTCAGTGGTGAAACTGGTTTTACCGCTGAAAAAGAACGGAATCCTTCCGTTGAGACGAAAAAAGGATTCGTGTTTGTGGTGTTTGACACAGCTAAGTAAAGCAATGAAACTCAGTGCACTGCAACATTTCACAGAACAACATTGTTTGCATTCCAGACAGCTTTACGGTGTTGGAAAAAATACTTGCAGAAGACTGGAAAGAAAAACAAAATTAGCAAGAAATAAACAACGGCAGAAAAAGAAAACACTGGAGTGCAAAAATCGTAATCCTTCAAGGGATTGGCTATACAAATGGGATACAGACAACAAGGAAAGACGGGTCAGAGAGACGAACCTGACGAAGGCCAAAGGAAAGAACTTAAAGAACGGGAAAAACTATGAGCAAGGGATGAAGGGGAACCTGTCTGCACGGGAAACAGGGGCAGCGAGAAGAAGAAAGGAGACAGATGGAAAGAAGGCACAAAAAGTGAAAAGGGGATGTCAATTACAGAAGGAGAGGGGTAATAGGAGGGGTGGCTCATGCACAAAACATCGCAAGTGTCTCTCTGATGACTGGCGCAAAATTAAATTAACCACTAGTTCGTTTCCTCTGCGCACTTTATCCTCCCTAAACTCCATTCCATGTTGCTCTCTCTCTCTCTCTCTCTCTCTCTCTCTCTCTCTCTCTCTCTCTCTCTCTCTCTCTCTCTCTCTCTCTTTTTTTTTTTTTTCTTTTAGAACTGTGTTTCTTTTTTTGCACATTTTGCCTTGATACTGAGTTTTTTTTCTTCCTATTTACTCTTAGCTGATTCTTGAGATGACATTTTCGCTTCCATATTTCCTTTTCCTTTTATAGATGCCTTTTTAGCAAAACCCTCGTATACTTTCTCACTGACCGCGCCACGAGAAAAAAAAAAAAGAAAGAATATGTGAAAAAAACACAAAACTCGAATCCAACAGAAAGGCCGTTTACACAGCAGTGCGTCCCCCCCCCCCCCCCCCCCCCCCCCCCCCCCCCCCCCCCGTTTGCTTTTGAAACTTACGAACCGCAATGACCTCGAGTGGAACCTTGATCGTGTTTAGAGGACGGCTAGTAATGCATCATGGCAGCGTACACAAGGCAGCGTGTAATGTGGTTAATCTAAGCTTTGTTTTACGTGACAGAACATCACAGCTGCCACGTGGACAGCTTTTACGTACGTACGTGCGCGCGCGCGCGCGCGCGCGCGTGTGTGTGTGTGTGTGTGTGTGTGTGTGTGTGTGTGTGTGTGTGTGTGTGTGTGTGTGTGAATAAGCGAGTGTGTGTGCGTGAGAGAGAGTGTGTATGTGTGTGTGCGTGGGTGAGTGCGCGCGCCCGCGCGCGCGCGCGTGTGTGTGTATGTGTGTGCACGTGCATACAGGTGTGTGTATGTGTGAGAGAGAGAGAGAGAGAGAGGGAGGGAGGGAGGGAGGGAGGGAGGAGGAAGGAGGGAGAGTGGAGAGAGCGAGCGAGCGAGAGAGAGAGAGAGAGACAGAGACAGACAGACAGACAGACAGAGAGAGAGAGAGAGAGAGAGAGAGAGAGAGAGAGAGAGAGAGAGAGCGTGTTCCCCGTGCTTTCATATGTATTTAAGCTCGTGTCGTAAATGGCCTGTACAGGGTGGAAGCAAATAATTTTTTTCATCTTGTTCTTGTTTGTTTTTAGATCAAGGCCAAAATCGGTTTACTGATCACAGCATTGCGTTGTCTCTGCCTTGTGGAACGATTCAAACTGTCACTTAGAAATAAAAACATAATTTTCCAGATTTCTCGTCAGTCAGTCTGGTGTGAATATCTCTTTAACGAATCTTTGTCCAGAAGGTATCCCCCACCCCCCCCCCCCCCCCCCCCCCCCCCCCCCCCCCCCCCCACCCAGCCCCACCTCCACCACCTATTCATTCTTTCCACATCTCAGCCATGTTCGCGTGAAAACTTCTTATTGATTTTTACCAATATCCTAATAATCATCATCGTAATCAGCTTTCGTTATTGTCATTATCATCATTCAAATTCGACATGTCTTATCTTTGCTTTGCGATGAAATCTGTTTATTGGCCATCCATTTCGCTGACAGATCACGTTTTTAACATACCTGCCGCCCAGATATAGTCGGCTGGGCCATAAATAATGTGACACTATTGGGATGTAATAAACTGAAGGGTTAAAACCAGGTCCCTGTGGACGAAAGGGTGCCGGCAGATGATATATGTGACATTTTTGTCATCTGCTGGCACTCCTTCGGTGGTTATTTTCTGTTGTATAGAACAGTCTCCCTAGTTTTTTTTTTTCCCCTCTGCATAGAAAAGCACAGAGTTCAAACCAAGAATGTTGCCAATTACAGAAAAAAAGGAGACATTTCTGTTGACACCGATATTTTTTCTCTTGTATATGACTTTCATCACGCTGAACTGAATAAAAAGTTTCAATTCAGCGTCATTCACCACACACTGACGGCCAAGCTGATTCTTTCGTCCACTAACTTTTCCCCCTATTTGTTTTCGGTCTCTGCTTTCTGCAGAACTGATTTCTAGCTATCTTCAATGCGCGCATACCTCAATTGTCTATGGGCATTCCTACCAGAAGAGAAGACTGGAAGGTGTCAGATACAAACTACAGAGGCGTTAGAAATAGTACATTCCTGCTGTCCAGTTTGCGATTGTTCGAATCACGGCTCTTCGATTTACGACTGTGAGAACTCACAGGGCAATCCATGGCATTTTCCCCCACATTTTTCATATTGTGTTCTCTCTCTCTCTCTCTCTCTCTCTCTCTCTCTCTCTCTCTCTCTCTCTCTCTCTCTCTCTCTCTCTCTCTCTCTCTCTCTCTCTCTCCCCTCTCACTCTCTCTCTCCCCAAGAACATGGCATTTTAAGCAACAGTTTTCAAGTCCTGAGAGTTCAAAATTTGTAAATGTACTGGCTTCTCTAAGTTTGGGGGGGGGGGGGGGGGGGGGTATCCCTCCTTTCCGGTAAACGTCAGTGCAACAGAGCGCGCGCGCGCGCGTACGTACGCACACACACACACACACACACACACGCGCGCCGCGCGCGCACACACACACACACACACGCACACACATCAATTTGCAAATAACGATTTTCTTTCACGATGAGAAAAGTCTGCGTGCGTGTGTGTGCGTGCGTGCGTGCGTGTGTTCGTGTGTGTGTGTGTGTTCGTTGTGTGTGTGTGTGTGTGTGTGTGTGTGTGTGTGTGTTAGTGCGAGCGTGTCTGCGTCTGTGTGCATTTTTTTTTACAGTCACGATGCTGTTTCTTGCCTCAACTGCCGGCGCACATGCGACAACAGATATCAACAGGAGCTGTTTCTTTCTCACGTCGCAAGTATAGAGCACCCATTTTCTTGTGCTCACAAGTTCTGAGTGCACTGTACATTTTCAGGCATGCCCACACATTCGGACAGGTAGGTATACATTTTTTTTGTTTTGTCTTGGGGAGAACTCTGGAGCGAAATACATTTTTTACCATGACAAGAGCTCTGGGGCCAGACACACACTTTTATTGGGAAGATATCAAAGGACCAAGCACGAATTTCCTGGTAAAGACAGCTCCGAGCCAAACACGAATTTCCGTCGTGAAGAGTGCTCATGAGTTAAACCGGGGAACAAAGGTCGTGATTCAGACAACCGTGACGTACCCCATTTCCCCGTTTCGAATGCGAGCTGAAACTAGCACGGTTGGAATCTGCTTCGTATTGCGCATACCCGGAGACGTATTTTATGTTGTGTAGGTCTAAATCCATGGGTCCAGGCTCGACCTGAGCTCGGCATGGAAAAAAATACTAGTTTTAAACGGCCTCTCTAAAATATACCCTTCATTTTCCTAGTATTTCACCCCACTTGATTCTTCATATTTTCTTTTTCATTCTTTCACACACTTCCATCTCACTGTCTTCATCCCTCTAAATATCATCGGCTTTCCAAATCACTTTCTTCCACATTTTTTTTAAAACAAGTTCATTACTGAGCTCAAGTTCATCAAGGTATCATCCAGTATTCCATGTTATTATTGTCACTTTTTTTTTTCGGGGGGGGGGGGGGGAGGGGGGGGGTTGTTTCTGTCATTTTGTTCAATCATGGGGCAACTTCCATTTGACACGTTTATCAAAAACATAGATTTTCTTTTTTTAAGAGTTTTATCTTCCTTCGGCTTCCTTCTCCTCTTGATTGCCGTCTTAAGTCGGCTTAAGTCCGAGCCTCTGTTCTGACAGCTGCATACACATTGCAGTTGCCGCGGTGTCTCTGTTGCATGGAGCTATTTGCGGCTCATTTTCAGCTCCCCTTTTGTTTTCTCTTTCCCCGTCTCTCTCCCCAACCCTCCTCCATCCTCCTTCCGATAACACTGTTTTATAACGTGTCACTGTTTCGTTGTAATTGTTTACTCGAGTATTTCCTTCTTTCCTAAATTATGAAATGCATTTATTTGTAAATTTCACTGATATCATTACATGCCGTTGTGCACGTCCTCTTGATATACATGGCGGGAGGATCGAATCAACGCAAGACTAGCTCCCCTTATAACTCCTCACCGAATTTCTCTCTCTCTCTCTCTCTCTCTCTCTCTCTCTCCTCTCTCTCTCTCTCTCTCTCTCTCTCTCTCCTCTCTCTCTCTCTCTCCTTTATGTTCCTTTATACAGTGTTTTTTGCTCCAGTCATCCAGGATTTCATTATTTCTGGCAAGTCCTCTGTCGTTAATGTCAGTGATGTATTCGTCTTTGCTTTCTCATTTAAAGCGATGCCTTTCGCAAAAACAATTATAAATGTCCTTCCCTCCTTCTGCACCATAACACTATCACCGTAACAAAACATAGCGAAAAAAAGAATATATCGTTCCAAAACAAATACTGGCCATCACTTTCCTGGCATTTTTCATTCCTTCGTTCCTCTCCTTTTATTTGTGTTTTTTACAATATCCGTGTCGCTTTCCTCCTTTCCTCCTCTCTCTATATATCACCTGCTATGGCAACTCACCTTACTTTCCCTATTTTTAACAATGGCCAGCTTATTACACACAGCAGGCTCATTAAGACATATTATTCGGCCACGCAGTCTTTTTCTTTCTTTTTTCAACCATTGAAAAGTTCCAATCAACATGTTCTCTCCCTTCAGTTTCCTTCTCCTCTTGATTACGACCTCTTCCTGGCTAGAATCTGCGTCAGCGTCCTGTCGGCTGAATTATTCACATTGCTGTCAACGCAGAGCCCCTGTCAGAGGCATTAACGACGCTTTTCCTTTTTTTTTTTGTGGCGTTTCTTTCTTTCTTTTGTTGTCTTGCCCTTTTCTCCCTTTCCATCTGACAAGACTGTTTACGAAATCTTACCTTGTTTTTGACAGGATTACAGAAGGTATGTTTATTTGTGAAGTCGACCGATTTTATTATTTTTTGTTCGATTTGTTAGTTTCACATATTGTGTAAAGGAAAAAAATCAATTCATAGCCACCCTCTCTCTCTCTCCTCTCTCTCTCTCTCTCTCTCTCTCTCTCTCTCTCTGACGATCGAACGATCTGTTGCAATCTCTCTCTCTCTCTCTCTCTCTCTCTCTCTCTCTCTCTCTCTCTCTCTCTCTCTCTGTGAATGTTTTCTGCTCTTGTTAAGGCTTTAGTTAGATTCAGTTTTCCCTATCAGTTGCCCCAAATCGCCCTCCGTCCCCGCTTTTCTCCTGAACTATTTCAACGACTCATTATGCTCGGCTTTTACAATAAGCCTTGAACAATTTATATCACATCTTTTAATTTTCTTTCGAAAGACGCCATTTCGATTTTCCACTTATTTTTACCTGTGTGTTTGCAGACATAGCACGCACACATGTATTTTTGTATCCATATGTGTGTGTGTGTGTGTGTGTGTGTGTGTGTGTGTGTGTGTGTGTGTGTGTGTGTGTGTGTGTGTTTGCAAGCGTGCGCGTGTGTGTGTGTGTGTGTGTGTGTGTGTGTGTGTGAGAGAGAGAGAGAGAGAGAGAGAGAGAGAGAGAGAGAGAGAGAGAGAGAGTACGAAAGAAGCCAATGTCCTCACTACTGAATGGTGTCATCCTTCTCAAACTTGAGCTACCACTACCCTCAAAATTAGCCTTGGGAGCTTGAATACGTAAACAGCTCACTCAGTTTGAAGTATTTTTTTTAATACACAGTACATAAAATGTGTCAAATAAATAAAAACATTTTAAATGCTTTGAGAAGACTGAAGCGTTGCTATACCACGCATCCGAGGTCTGATCAATGGGACAAAAAGGTAACATTATCTGCGCATGTCTGGTTAACAGAACAAAGACTCCACAGAGAAGGAGAGACAAAAAGGAAAACCAGAATATTCACTGTGGCATTTGAATATATCAGATCGTTTTTCTGGCAATGATCCAAATTGCAAAATTTCGGTTCGCTTCACAACAACAAAATGATTTCCAGATGTTCAAAACGCCTTGTTGACAGATAATGCACAACGCCACTGGTACCGGACGGCCGTGATGGCAATGCAGTGATGAAAGCTGCAGTAGCTGTCTTCACCTCTGACCACTGTAAGCAAAATTAATGCATGGGTTGTGGCAAAGTTCTCTCTCGGCGCATCATTCGACTAAACTGTCTGTCAGTGTTGTATGGACATTCTCAACATCGAGCAGACACATCCTCAAGGGGAAAAATGACAATTAGCACGCAGTTTCAGAACATGAGATGTGACAAATGCGTACGACTTTAATCCGACGGTAGTTTTCCTTGTCCTGATCATGGTCTGGTTATACGAAAAACGTTGGCTTACATCCAGCTGGTCGCTTACCGACTTCGTTATTGCTTGGGACTGATTCTGCTCACGATTAAACGGTTATGACAGCCATGCTTCAGAATGACACGCAAAACACGACGTTTAGTTCTTCAGGAACTGAATATTTAATGTCTATGTCTATCTTTTGGTTAGATGCCCCCCCCCCCCCCCCCCCCCCCCCCCCCCCCCCCCCCCCCCCCCCCCCCCCCCCCCACCCCCCCCCCCCCCCCCCCCCCCCCCCCCCCCCCCCCCCCCCCCCCCCCCCCCCCCCCCCCTGTCTCCCATTGCAATTTCTGCGTCATTTCTTTGCTGTCGTTTAACTGTCGAAACAGCACACCACAAGCTGAGCTGGAAATAGGGGAAAAAAGGCCAACACTGCGATCCCATTTCCTGCGTTTAATACCCTGCTCTCAAGCTGTTTGTACGGGGAGACCCATAAAGATTTAAATGCTGCTGCAGTTTAAGATAGTTTCGGCGGTCTGTCACCGAGCAGGAAATTAGGTACAGAGGGGATAACAGAAATACTGTAGTAAATCATATAAACCTGTTAGCTCACACAGTCTGCGTGTTTATCTGCCTTCTCCGCCTACATGCCACCCCACACCCCACTCTTCTACACCCTCGTTCCTCCTCCCCGAAAGAGACAGCCACCACGTCCATCCAAAGACGGCCTCCATGAAGGCCCCAACATGCAAGAACTTGACCTCAGCACACCATAAGCGTAGATGTGGGGCGAAAATTGAACCAGAAGGCACCTTGACAGAGACATGAAGGACCACAACATACTGAATCTTTTCTGTTCTTGATTTGATGATGAAGATCATGCTGTGGAGATCCATTTTGGGCTGAGACCACTGGATATGACTTCCAGTCTACCCTTCTGCTATTACCAGTACACGTTGACAAGGCAGCTGAAATACAGACACCTTTAAGGATGGTCTGGGTAAACTTGAACCTTCATATGGAGATGTATTTTCATGGCGATGAAAACTAGACAGCGTTGTTGTTCTCTTTTCAGTTGTTGCCATAGCGTAAGTACAGGCTTGTCAGGACCCACACTAAATCCTCTAACTATAGGAACTGAGTGCCTTTCAGCCTGGGGTGTCACTACTTTTGCACCACAATGATGGCGTGTGGTTAACAGATACAATTCTTTACGCGTGGGTTTACCACTGACTTCTTTCCCACTGTGTTTATTGTTGATATTACTCTGAAAACGTAAAAGTGATTCAATATTTTTGAGAATTACAAACATCGTAAGTGAATGCGGTGCACGGGTTACAAATAAGTCCCAGGCGTTATATGACACTTCAAAGTACTTTCGTATGATCTTTTCGACGTTCTTCTGATTACACTTCAGTTCTGAGCTAGTTTAATGGGTTTCTTGTTAATTCAAGAATGAAATCCTTCGAAACGGACCATTCACGTATGATCTTGATATGAACACGAATATGTAAGCAGAGCGCAAAATCAATTTTGCCAAACTGCAAAGTTTTGACTTTAACTGGGTTAGATAATCACACAATTTACACCATGTACAACTGTTCCCAGCATTCAAACCATCTCCATAAAATGTAACCCCAGTAGCCCTGTGCCTGTGGGAATGGATCTGGGGTGATAATGGGATGGATGACACGCATTTCCGATCTAATCACGCTTCAGGAGCTGCCCTTTTGTTGTCGATGAATACACCCTCTGGCAAAGACGTGAAAATGGGAACGATCGATATTACTGTTGCTGGCCACCACGTGGATGTTGATCCAGTCCTCTGTCTGTCTGTCTGTCTGTCTGTGTCTCTCTCTGACATTGTGAAGGTAAGTTATCACTGTGCTTATGTAAGTAAATATGCACTGGAAAGTTCAATTTTCAGGGACAGGGGGAGGGAAGTGACATCCTGCTTCTGGAGATTTGAGACATAATATTCCCAAACTAAAATGTTGAGAATAATGCCTGTGATTTTAGATTTGTGTTCTTGATGTTTTTCAGACATGACAATACAGCCACAATTCATGTTATTTTTTTGCTCTGCCGACCGTGTGTGTGTGTGTGTGTGTGGGGGGGGGGGGGGTCATACTAAAAATTTACCTTCAAGTTGAGTTTAACGTCCTCACAGCAAATGCTTACAGGGACAAGTTGCTAGCTGCAGCAAGCTGCAGAGTATAGACCTGGTTGTCTGGCAGCCTGTCAGCTAGCAAGCTTGGAGACTATTAGCATAGGGAGAAGGTACCCAGGATAGTCGGTTTCCTCGGGCAAGAGCCTGCGTTAGTTGTTCATTCGTAGATAATCAATGTTTTCCTTCTTTCATGGTAAGTTCTGATGATGGCGTCTTCCTTGACGCCCAGGTGCCTGTCTTTGTGTCGAGTGGCAGTGGTCCTTTGCTGCACGAGGCCGACTCAAGAAACATATAAGACAGAAGACGCCAAGCTACTGCTCGTAGATCAGTGTCTACTCTGTGCACTAGAGGGGCCCTCCCCCAATCCAGCCAAAGGGAGGGCCCTGCTGGTCGTGCAGATCACAGTGAAGTCGCAGAATGGCAGCGCCTTATCATCGAACTGTCCCACAGCCTTGAGAGCCGTCCCCTGGCAACACAGGCTAATTCCGTCGTCAATGCTGCAAGCCTTTCGTCCTTGGCCAGTCGATGCTTTCTTCTTTTTGTGGTCAGTCGTGATGATAGTGTCTTCCTTGTACCGCTACCTCCTCTCCTCTAAGGCTGTCATCAGGGCTACCGGGCGGCCATCTTTTGTGCCGAGAGGTGACAGTCCTGTGCCGCGTGAGGCTGACTTGGAAAACGAGTTGGCCAATAGTCGCCAAGCCGATGGGCGTAGATTATGTCAAAATAGACATCATCTATGCGTCCACCAGCACCACCATCCGAAACCATTCTAAAACACGCCAACACCCCAAGTTTTTCCACTGTATCTTAGATTTCATAAAATGTATTTGTTTCTTTTAAGAAACTCAGAAATCGTACCTGGTGATCTTCATTTAGACAGCTGTAAGTCACTTAGGTCTAACGCCAGGCCAATCCCAACACTCAGTGGCTCATAACATTTTCTTTATGCTGACTGATGAGAATGGGGACGATGAAGACGATACTACGGATTTTCATTCAGGTCTGAGACTGCATGACAGGGCTGTACTCTCGCTTTCTTTCACAATATATCCCGGCGTCAACCAGGCTCGAGAGATACAGGCACCTGCAGTGTTGATCGGAAATTTGAGCAACTCTTCAGAGACGCACATTGAGTGGATGAAACTCGACTCTATGGTCCCAGTCTTTCCAACTGAGCCCATAGCAAACTCCACTCTGGGTAGGAGCCGATCGGGGGAAAAAAATCCCACATGATTCTAATGGGAATCGAACTCACGACCTCCCAGCCGGGAGTCCGCGACGCTAACCACTTCGCCACAGTGGCTCATCATATGGTATGCACTACAGAGCCAACCAGTGTGTGTGTGTGTGTGTGTGTGTGTGTGTGTGTGTGTGTGTGTGTGTGTGTGTGTGTGTGTGTGTGAAACGGATGGTCCACTTGTAATCGGAACAAAAGTTTCCTTGTTTGTGTGGCTGCCCGTGGCAGATGTAACAATTCTTTTTAAAATTTGTCGGATCTGGGAAATATAACCCGTTCTGTCTTCTTACCCTCTTGCCAGTGATTTTAATGCAGTTGTGAACTTTACTGTTCACATATGTGAGATGGATAATTTGAGCATGATTTTTCCTTCAGTTGTGGTATTTTTGCTAAGATGATGAGACACCTCATTACTTCGAATGCCAACCACCACGAGAACCAAGTAATGTCGCAATTAAGAGAGGGAGGAAGGATAAAAAGAAGGAAAGATACAGGAAGAAAAAAAGAAGAGAGAGAGAGAGAGAGAGAGAGTGAGAGAGAGTGAGAGAGAGAGAGAGAGAGAGAGGAGACTTATGCGTTAATGCTAAAGCCTAATTCAAAGGTATACAAACATGGACAAAACTGTAACTCTTAAATCAACAGAACTGATATCCAGTAAACGATATCCCGTGTGTGTTAATTCTGCTTTCAAATGTGTGTTTTTAATACTGGGAAGTCAGTGCAAAGAAAAGAGCTCAGACTACTGAACAGAGCTGCCAAATTTCAAACGATTTAGTTACCGCTGGAAAGAAAACTTGAAAATTAAATGTATGCGTGCATTTGTGCAAGAACGGTTTGGGTAACGTTTGGTAGAATCGAGGTGTAAACAACGAGTGTGGATTCGTAAATTTTGTTCATCAAAGTTTGATATACTGCAGATGGCAAAACTGAAACCGCCATATAAAACACCAGTCATGGGCTTCATATATTTAGAAACGTTTTAGCGCTAATATTGATTCGAAAAACCTTTGCAAATCAATATGGGGCGGTAACTGAAATATGAAATGTCGAGATTTAGATACATGTCTGATTTGAACACGCATCGTTTCATATTTACATCTGCGAGTGATTTTTCGTGTGATCTATGTATGAAATATCAAAGGAAGAAGAAGTGCACATCGTTCTCTGTTACGAACACCTTTTATTATGTCTTGTATGAGTTATGGTTTAGTATGCCTTATGTGTGCCATGTCAAACGAAGGTGAAGTACGTTTTGTTCTCTGCTGGATACGACTAAAAGATATCGGCGAAAATTTCGCTCAGATTAAATAAAACAGTGACCGTTGTTTGTTTACACTGATTTTGTGGATATCTCGCACAAAGGCCGTTTTTGTTCTAGACACATACATACGCCAGTTTTTGTTGTAGACTGATAGCCAGTTGATGATACTGCAAGCAAATTGGCTGTTATAAGTTTTTCTTTCTTTGTGTAGTGACATCACAAACCTTTGTGTGTTGTTCATGGACCAGCTACGAAAGACTAAGGCGTAGTGAAGAAATTATTTATTTATTTATTATTTTCTCTCTCTCTCTCTCTCTCTCTCTCTCTCTCTCTCTCTCTCTCTCTCTCTCTCTCTCTCTCTCTCTCTCTTGTCTTCCTCTTCTCTTTTTTTCCACCCACA
>JADBJO010000885.1:336912-351912 GCA_016801955.1 Conus betulinus
TTGATTCCGTCTCACTGCAAAATGGCTTTATGCCCGAGACATAAGTGAATTCACAATTAGCACAAACAGCTGATCATAAAACTGCTTAAGGTATCTTCTTCTTCTACGTACACAGGCTGATACTTCTGCGGACACTCCCTATATGGACAGACAAGTAGTATTCCCATCTACCTAACAAAGGGAGTGGAGTTTTGTGTGTATGACCGTTTTTTTTTTTTATCCCGCCATTAAGGCAACCATACTCCATCTTCGGGGAAGCTTAAGGTATTATAAGGCAATAAATTGACAGTGCCTGCTCTTTGTCACTTTGTTCGGTTCATCACCCTGGGGGATTAAGGTGTTTGAGATGACTGTTTTATTTTGTTGGATCGAAACGGAAACATAACCTCTCCGATTACAAGCGTTCCCAAAGGGAATAAACAATATAGGGTTGCCAAACCAATCTTATCTCTACCTTTCGTGTACAACAGTCCGCTAACAAATGACCTTTTAATTGCACAGTGTTACGGACGCCTACGCACTGGCAATCCACTAGGATTAATCACTGACGAACCAGACTGATGTCGCCAAATTCCTTAAGGCACTCCAATGGACTTCTTAAACCTGTCCATTCTCAGAAACTATGGGGGGGGGGGGGGGGGGGGGGGGGGGGGGGGGGGGGGGGGGGGAGAATGCAGAACCGCGTGCGCCACACACTGGCTTTCATAAACGTTTAATCATCGCCCCTTAACTACAGTTACCGCCTGTGGGTACGATTACACATATATATTACCAGGAACGACAACACTGTCTACGTTCACTCGCAAAGTACTTTCTATACGTAATGATACGAATAGGAGACAAAGAGTACAGCCAAAAACAGTGCACGTCTCCACAGTCCTACAAACCACTCTTCAAGGCTCACTGGAAGTGCTGACGGCTCTTGTTAGTCAAACCTGAATGCTGATCACTACTTGCTGAAAACTTCCAAAACAACAGCATTGCAGTAACATTTCCCGTCCTCCTCGCTAGCTATTCTGTTCCTACCTATTGCACCCAGTTGGGCATTTACGGTCCGGCTGCTGATGCGGATCTAATTACACTGATTAGCGCACGGTGCACGTCGCCTTTCCGCCACCGTCCGTGACACGGTCGATCCAGCCGGTCTGACGCCTTCCCTCGGACATGTGCCTATGGAGAAAGGTCGTCTGAAAGGAACTGCACTTTTCTTACTGAAGTGACTGTAGCAACTTTTTCATGATGTCAAAAAAGATATACTATATGTATATGTATATAATTATGTATGAGAAAGGATGGAAGCCGTGATGCCTCATTCAGACCAAACATTTGCAAATCTACACCGGCTAATTGTGGTAAACAGGGAGTTCCCTCTGTAAACCACCTTCCGCGATTCTTGACACTTAAAAGGAAGCACAGAAATAACATTTGATCCCTTCAGTACCAATTTCCCCATGAAGATCTTGGGTTTGTGCTTATGTTATCTCCAACGATGCAGTTTGAAGAATGGTAACAGCCAGTCTGATAATGATAATGGCCAATCAGAGCGGTTATGGCCAGTCTGAGAGTGGCAACGACCTGTTTGAAAATGGTAACGGCCTGTCTGAAAATGGTAACGACCAGTCTGAGGGTGGCAACGACCTGTTTGAAAATGGTAACGGCCTGTCTGAAAATGGCAACGGTCAGTCTACGGGTGGCAACGGCCTTTTTGGAAATGGTAACGTCCTGTCCGAAAATGGTAACGGCCAGTCTGAGGGTGGCAACGGCCTCTTTAAAAATGGTAACGGCCTGTCTCTAAAAAATGGTAACGGTCAGTCTGAGAGTGCAACGGCCTTTTTGGAAATGGTAACGGCCTGTCTGAAAATCTGAAAATGGTAGCAGCCAGTCCGAGGGTGCAACGGCCTCTTTGAAAATGGTGACAGCCAGTCTGGAGGTCGTAACGGCGAGTCTGGGAATGTTAAGTGCAGTCTGATAATGGTAAGGGCCAGTCTGATGATGGTGTTGGCCAGTCTGATGATGGTATTGGCCAGTCTGATGATGGTATCGGCCAGTCTGATAATGGTAATGGCCAGTCTGATAATGGTAATGCCCAGTCTGATAATGGTAATGGCCAGTCTGATAATGGTATAGCCAGTCTGATAATGGTACTGGCCAGTCTGATGATGGTATTGGCCAGTCTGATGATGGTGTTGGCCAGTCTGATGATGGTGTTGGCCAGTCTGATAATGGTACTCGCCAGTCTGATAACGTACTGGCCTGATAATGGTAAACGCCAGTCTGGGAATGGTAAGGGCCAGTCTGGGAATGGTAACGGCCAGTCTGGGAATGGTAACGGCCAGTCTGAGAATGGTAACGGCCAGTCTGTCTGGGAATGGTAACGGGCAGTCTGAATGGTAATGGTAACTGGGAATGGTAACGGCCAGTCTGGGAATGGTAACGGTCAGTCTGGGAATGGTAACAGCCAGTCTGGGAATGGTAACGGTCAGTCTGGGAATGGTAACGGTCAGTCTGGGAATGGTAACGGCCAGTCTGGGAATACTAACGGCCAGTCTGGGGATGGTAACGGCCAGTATGGGAATGGTAACGGCCAGTCTGGGAATGGTAACGGCCAGTCTGGGAAATGTAATGGCCAGCCTGAGAATGGTAACGGCCAGCTCTTGACATCAGTCTGCAGGTGGGGTTGGCAGGGTCACTCCAGGACTGATCAACCGGATATTGTGGTGGGTTTCACAAGAGAGGAGGGGACCAAACTATCTGAGAATAAAATGTATCCAGACTATCCAGATATATGTAAAAGTCAACAGAAGCTGGAGTGAGATCAAAGCTGCTTCAGCTGACCTGTTCAGCCAGAGATCACTCATTCATGTTCAGCCACAATAGAGGTCCTGATTTATATTAAGAAAGAACAGACTGAGATTTTTTTTTTCAATTTTCGAAAAATAAACTTCAAGAGGTGATCTGACAGCCACCACTTTCTATTCAAACGCAGATGTCTTCATCTCCTGTCGTTAGCAGTTTTTCGTGTCTCCATTTTTCCGCTCAGATTTTTTTTCCCCTTTTGAAGTCAGCAACCTCAAACAATTACGCCTGTTTTTTTTCTGACAGTTTTCGTTAATGTTCGGTTTTCCTGCCTGAGAAAGCCCTTCATCATCGCAATCAACATTTAGCCCTCGGTCAGACTTCATGAGCTTAATAGCCGATTATAATGTTTCATCCGTCATGGTAAAAGCAAAAAAAAAAACACTTTGGAACTCTGATCAATACGATTCGAAGACAGAGAAAGTTGGAGGCCTGGGGTGCTCGGGGCAAGTGAGTGGGAGGGGGGGGGGGGGGGGGGGGCGGAAGCAGAGACGGGAAGAGGGGGGAGTGGGGTATGGAAAGACGACGTGAGGACATAAAGGGAGAGAAGGCACAGGAAAAGATCTGGCTTGGAATTAGGAAAGTGATTGGATTCCTTTCTTGTAAACAAAAGGTTAGCTTCACGTCTGAACGGATTTAATTTTAGCTGTTATAGAACGCTAGGAGTGATGGGTGTTGTGTTACGGGTGAGTCGGAAACGAAGTTCACACACAGCAGACGGTGTGGAAAATTCTGGCAAAATCTTTTTCTTCCTTATTCTCTTGTTCTTTTCTTTCTTTCCGCGTACGCAGGGCTGATATTCCTGCGGTCACTGCTTGTATAGACAGGCAGTGTGGTTTTGTGTGTATGACCCGTTTTTTTTTATCCCGCCATTAAGGCAGCCATACTCCATCATCGGGGAAGATGCATGCTATGTATAACGTGTCACCCATACCAACGGCCAAACTGGCCTCCTCTTCCGAAAGTTGGTGATGGGTTTTCACGTGTGTGTGCAAGATGGGTGTGCGTTCACACACGGAACCTCGGTTTTATAGTCTCATTAGAAGGACTGTATGGGAAATGGGGTCAGAGCCAATGTTAACTCTGAGGGAAAATCCCCCTGCACCAAAATTCGAACCCGCGACGACCCCAGGATCACGAGTCCGGCGCTCTACCAACTGAGCTATTTCGGCCCCCATTCTCTTGTCAAAGCAAGAGAAAATGCTGACTCCTGCCAATATGCATCGTCCAAAGTGTAACTGGCCTGGTCTATTCTTGGACACGAGGTTTATGTCTACACGTCAGTCAGGAAGTCTGAGAGTTTGACATGATCAAGTCTGCACGCCATCAAGACTCGACATGATCAGAAGGTTTGCATGCACTAGCTGAAATCAATACCGCAGCGGGCCAGAACAAGAGGACTCAGCTTTGAGTGGTTCAGCAAATACTTCTGTCTCCATAGCATGTAAGCGGTGGGGAAGGTTGGGGATGGGGGAGGGTTGGTAATAAAAAAATGTGGTCAATCAGATCAAAGAAGACGTCATCAACGTTTTAGTAGATTAAGGTTTTTCTTTCACTCTGCCACAATCCTACCACTGGGGAGCTGAACATGAAGCTACACACTTCTGGTTCTGAAACACTTTGAAAGCTGTCGCCGTTGCTGTGTCACAATGACTTGTCATTGCATGGTTCTCCCACAGTTCGTTTTGTAACAGTGTTGACTCCTGAAATGGCCACCTCCCCACCCCTTCCTACCCCTGGCCCCTGTGGGGGGGAGTGGGGGTCGGGTCACGTTTTTGAGAACTATTAGTTTTGTGAATAACTGATAATAAATTGTTTCTCACAACTATATGATAATGAAACGTTTCTCACTTTTTTTTTTTTTTTTTTTTTTTTTTTTTTTGTCATTATCTGGAGGCATCTTTGCTTCAAAACGGATGACAGAAATGTTGGTATGGTTTCAAGAAGTTCAGAAAATGTGTAAAGTATCATTTTATCCAAAGTTTTTATTGCTGCCACACAGAGATATTTGTGAATAAACTGTAGGGCCACTTTCTGTGTTGTCCTTTTTCGACAGGATACCAATATGTACTGAACGATGGATCAGACAGAATTTGGTTAGCTTCTTCAGGGCATATAGGCATACAAGAGCACTTGTAAAGCAGAAGCACGTGTTCTGAGCACTCACTTGCACATGTAAGTCACCATCTTTGTATGATACACATAAATGCACTAAACCTTACTGGTACGGATTAAATCACTATATCAGTTATCTGATCTTCTGAGTCGCTTTCACACAAGAGAATGCAAGAAATCAAACGAATGGAGATCACGAAGGACTCACACTTAATGTAATTTCTACAGTTCTTCAGATGAAAAAAAAGAAGCCTCAGGAGATTGCGAGTGTGCTAACGAACTATCCTGGATCACTATTGGCCGAACCGCTCTGAAACAGTATACAAAAGACATCTTGTCTTTACCCCCAAGCTATTTGTTCACGTGCCCTTTAACAGACAGCCAGAACTGACCGTCTGGTTCTAAATGCAGATTTAATCACGCTCATCAGTATACGGCGCGTGTTTTTTTTTTATTCCACTTTTACACCTACAGCACAGCTGCAGCAGCTAATTTGCCGTCTTCTTTTAGTAATGTCCGCGTAGGAACGGACATCCCAAATGGAAATGAATTATATCATAATGACCCAAGAAACTGGCTGAAACATTCTGCTGACCTTTCAGGGGAAGCAGGAAAAAAGGGAGAGATTTGTTGATGCCATACACAGCCTGCAAGGGCATTAAGAATTTCAGTTTTAGTATAGTCGCATCTTTTTACGGCTGTAATCACTGCGTGAAAAAAAAAATCTTGCTTTGCATAAAGCCTCTATGAAATACGCTCACGACGTTTCAACTGAAAATTCAAAAGTTTAGGACACAGGCCTTGGTCAAAGAAAAATTAACAGAACATTCACAAAATCAATACCGACATTGCTTTAGCATAATCTAGGAGTGTTTTCCCCGTTACTGATATTTCAAATGAAACAGAAATAAATCATAATACTTTTTCAAAGTAGTATACGCAGTAAACCAAACGTTTGATCTGAAACATAAACGAACCTGCACACCTCACTGAAATCTGGTTACACCATATTTTTTTGCAGCGGGTCTTGTTCGCAATGGAGGCAGTGAAGTGGCTGGCAACTCCCTAAGAATGCCACAAACAAAGAATTCTGCAGAACACCTGTCGCTGTCACTAATCCTAATCCCAGACTTCAGAATGATGTCAAAGATGTCTGAGAAAAGGACTTAGTGCTTGGATAACGGTTTTTTTTTTTTTTCCACATCCTCGCCATAACAAAGCGGTTTCACCATCTGTCTCTGGAAAGTGAGAGGAAAAAAAAAACAGCGTTGCGGCGATTACACACATGTCTGTTTCGTTAAAACGCACTCACATCTTTTGAGGGATGAGAGAGCTCTGTGGCGCATTCTGTGTGATGTGCCACTCACAAAACATATTCTTACTGAGTGCTGGGATTTGCGTGATATCAGACATAACACTTCAAGGGACTCCAAGGAAACCCTGTTCAGAGATGTCACACTTGATTTTTCTTTACTCTCTGGCAAAGACACGTAGGTCTGATATTTTTCTTTTGGAAGAAAGAGTCTTAGAATAGTTTAGTGTGTTTTTAGAACAAAAATCTGGTTTATCGATTTCTTTTTTAATCAGCTATGTAAGGAACTGATTCTGACGGGCAACAACCCAATCCCCCCCCCCCCCCCCCCCCCCCCCCCCCCCCCCCCCCCACGCCTTTCCTCTTCTGCCTTCCCGTGGTTGGCTGAACTATACACATGTAAACATGAAAATTTTCTTCTCAATGGTATCGACTTATCACTTCATAAAAACTGGACTTTACATTTGTGGTAGTCGTGCACAGCCGGCGACTATTCTCTTTGCTGTGGTGACCATAGAGATGTCTTGCTTTTGGCCAACTTGACCGTCCCCCTCCCCCCCCTTCCCTGTCCAAAGCGGTCAAAAACTAAACTTACACTGTCCTGGGTGTCATCATTATTATTATTATCATCATCAGTAGTAGTAGTAGTAGTAGTATCATCATATTATTATCATTATTATCATCATTATTAGTATTAGTATTATCATTATTATTATTATCATTACTACTGTTACTATGATTATTATTATCATCATTATTATTAATATTATTATCATTCTATTTTTGTTTCTTTTTCTTTCTTTCTTTTTTCTTTGTCAGCAGCATGATTTGGAAACACTATCAGAGCTCGTTTCCATGATCGGAATTCACTTTCAGAGTTAGTTCCCTTGATCGCAAGTTGCTTTCAGTGCCAAAGTGACTACTGTGAATAAGCGATAAGCTGTATATGCCCCAGCTTCAAATCATTCAGCTATGTTGCTAATCCTTTAGAATGAATAACCGGACGCTGCTTAGTATTAAACATTTGTTTGCCGTGTCCGATTTGGCGAAAAATTAGGTCCAAACACAGAATTGACTGGGTTTTTTTTTCTCTGTGTTGTTTGGTTTTCCAGCCTCTAGTGTCTGACTCACATAAACTCTTCACTCATGATATAATAAAATCATAACATGACAGCTAGTCTATGGACATCGCAAGGGGCAAACTTAAAAGATGATGCATTGTTCCTCCAAACGTGAGGGACGAACAAGTCACAAGGCAATCCTCAAATATGGCGCAGACCGGATGCAGAATAGGCACCAGCCATTCCGCTTGATTTCTCATCCGCAGTTTAGAAGTAAATGAGTAAACATTCAAATACAAACGCAACAATGAAACACAGAAAAACCCATGTGGATAAATAAATTCTAGTGCCCACTTTGACGAGGGTTTACAGTCTCACTATCTACACGCCAGATTATAACGTGAGTTTAAAAAAATACTGTAAATCATAACTTCGGGAAAAGAAGTGTAAGGACGTTTTTAGAAATAAAACTGACGAATGGGCTCCAAAGGCTGGAGAAAATGAATTTTGTGTGGCGATTAGCAAAGACAAACACACAAAAACACAAAAAAAAGTCAAATTGTGACAGAAAAAGTTATTCCAAAAGAATGTCCAGAAGTGTGGAATACGAATTACACTGAAAGTGTGCCCCAGTGCCCTTAAGGGATGGCAGGAGCGGAGGGGGGGGGGGGGGGGGGAGAGGGGGCTGGCTGGCGGGGATGGCTATTCAATTTCCCAATTTTCTCGTAACCCCCCTTGCAGCTGACGCTGGCAACTTCATATATCTTTTCATCCGATCCAGATCACATTTTGCACTGCTGCAATGATCTCCTCCAAACGAGTGTGCTGTCGTCGATCCGGTGATTTTCTTGATTGTTAGCTTTCGAAGCAGACAATCTCTGTCGATGGTGTTATCGTAATTAGTCTTAATCGGAGTTAGGCCTGAGAGTCGATGTTGACGTTTTACATCAATATTGTAAAGCCAAACACGAATAATCTGGCGCTCCGTTCAATGTTTCACACAGAGAGAGAGAGAGAGAGAGAGAGAGAGAGAGAGAGAGAGAGAGAGAGAGAGAGAGAGAGAAGGGTGGGTCAGGGGCAAAGAGAGGAGGGGGGGGGGGGGGGGGGGGAAGAGGAGGAGGGGACAGAAAGAGAGAGAGATAGAGAAGGATGGGTCAGGGACAAAGACAGGATGGGGGAAAGGAGGAGGAGAGACAGACAGACTGACACAGAAAGAGAGCAGGAACGGACACAGAAAAGCACAGGGAAAGGAAATGTGATTTTGAATTAAAGGCGTGACTGGTTTCTGATTTGTTTTTCATTCCATGCCAGTTTCATGCCTGATGAAATTCAATTTTGACTTTTTATGAGTACAGGAAGCGAGGTTGTTGGGGCACCGGAAGATCAATTTGTTCAGAAACGAAATAAATATAGCTGAGCGTTTGAAACGACGTTAGTAGGGAGGTCTCGATCCTCAAAATAAGTTCCGATTTATATTCTATTATTTAGGAGGGTGGGGCGAGAGGTACGGAGGGTGGAATTTAAATATGGAGAGACTGAAAATTTTAAGAAAGATGGAAGAACTACCATTGCACTGCACTATTACAAACACTACATCATGACAATCACTGCACTATATCGTATCACTATAAGTGCAAGAGCGCTTGTAATATTTCTGAACTATAACTAATGAATACTATACCTACCACTGCATTTTAACTATCACTGCACTATAACTATTAAAGTGCAATACCTACCACTGCATTCTATCACTGAACTATAACTATTTAAGTACAATACCTATCACTGCATTCTATCACTGCACTATAACTATTAAAGTACAATACCTATCACTGCATTCTAACTATCACTGCACTATTGCTATCAACGTACCATACCTACCACAGCATTACAAATACTGTTGCTCAATTACATCACAGTACTATCATACCTATCACTGCCTTATATAAGTGCGGTATAACATTAACAGTACCAGCCTATCACTGCATCATGAATACCACTGCACTACAACTATCATGGAGTACTATACCTATCACTGCATTATAATCATAACTGTGCTGCAAGTATCAAAGCAGGAGATTCGTCACTGCATTATAACAATACAGCCCTGACAGGGCCCTTTGTGGTCGGCAAGGCTATGTCAACATAATCTCTTCTCTATCGCATTGCAACGATCGCTTTAGAGCATCACAGTGCCATGTTCATCACTGCATTATACATACCACTGCGCTGTAACCATCACAATGTCATTCACATCATCACCGCATTATAAATATAAGTTCACTATCAATATTACAGAGCTATATCTATAGTTGCATTATGATTATCACTGCACTGTACTACATGTCCATCACCACATTATGAATATCTTTGCACTGTAATTATCACAGTACCATGCCTATCACTGCTTTTTAACTATCAATGCAATGCACTATATTCCATCAGTAAATTATAATAATCGCTGCACAATAACTATCACAGCACAATCCCAAAGTGCTATAACTATCACTGTTCTATATCACTGCACTGTAATTATCACCATACTATAATTTATCGCTGCACTATGGCTGACACAGTATCATAATTATCACTACACTGAAACTTTTGGCGCACTTTAATCACTACAAACTATATCGCAGCACACTACAGCTTACTGCATTAAAACCATTAGATTACTACAATGTAGGGGTCACTACACTATCACTGTGCTATACCACCATATCACCGTGCTACAACGAGCACAGCTCTGTAACCAGTGATCGGGTCAATACTAACTGCCCCTAAAAAATACCGTTTCAAAAAGCAGAACACCAAAACATTTTTGAGTAGCCGGTCCCTGGGACGACTTTATTTTGCTGGGATGAAATCTCAAATTTTAAATTCACTGGTCTGTGCATAGTGGCAGTTATTTTGTTTTTTCGTTTGTTTTTCAATCAGCACGAAACATCATATCAATCCTACGTAACACTGTTTCGGGGTCCGACAGTGGTTCACAGACGCCCGTTCCTTTGGCAACCACTTCCGCCTACAATATCATGGCCTCATCTCAGAATTCTACGAACACTACATCCTCCTCGAGAACTACAAAGTGAATCACCTCCCCAGACATGATTGTGTCACCTCCCTGGGACTATCTCTATCACGGGTACACGATTTGAAGTAAATAATATACTGGACGTGCAAGTTACAATCTTCTCATCTGAGGCTATGGCACGCTCAGCAAATCTGGTCAGGACCCCCCCCCCCCCCCCCCTCCAAGCCCACACACATATCCTCCGATGGGAGCGATCTCAGTCTCCCAGCCTACAAACGTCTGTTTCCTTCCTCAACCAACACAGGTTATTGGTTAACTTACCTGTGTACGACGTACCATTCACGCCAGCATCTGTTTGCTACTTCTGCAACCGATGCCTTCATGTGTGTTGCCTGATCGTAGACGTCCCTTTGAAGCAACGCAAATTTCGCCGTCTGGCACAGTCACTGACAAACTCGTTTTCCCTGTCTCCTGCAAGAAAGAAATGAGACTCTCTAAAAATAAGGAAACATTTTGTTCATATATTTGTTACGAGACACGTCAAAGTGAGGTTCAGATTAAAAGAAAGAACAAAATTCCTAGAACAAAGCTAAATCAAATACATCGTAAAAGCAAGTAAGTTACAAAAAGAAACAAAAGGGTCGCATGAACGAAATCAAATCATGGATGCATTTCTGGCCTGAGGATATTGCTTACATATGGTCTGTGGCACAAACTAGCATGTCAATTTTTCAAGATATAACGATATAAAACGGCTGAAAACCCTAACCCGAATATCTTGATTATGAGAATGTTGACGACTCTGACTATGCGTTGAAAAAAAACCGTGGAAGATTTTACAAAATTATTCTAGCAGTTTTTCTCACTTGATGTGCAAGTGCCAGCTATTGTATGCTTGTTACGGATTCATTACAATATCGCTACCCTGTACAAATGTGTGCTCAATTCACACACACACACACACACACACACACACACACACACACACACACACACACACAAGCACACACGCATACACACAGGCACACAAACGTGCGTACGCGCGTGCACACACACACACACACACACACACACACACACACACACACACACACACACTCACACTCACACACGTGTATGCCCATATACACTGGCACGCATACATACATATGTATATGCATGCACGCATACAGACAAATATATCCAGAGATACATATACATATACACATATACGTACGTATGTGTACGTGAGCAGGAGCATGCTCACACAAGCCTGCAGATCACACACACACACACACACACACACACACACACACACACACACACACACACACACATACATACATACATACACGCGCGCGCATGCACGCACGTACGCACACACACACACACACACATGCATATGCACATGCACACCGCATGCACACGCGCACAGATGGGCCCGTGCCTACGCACCCATGCACACACATACATACATAAACATGATTACTCAGCACACACACAAACAATGATAATGATAGCACAGCCAATGTTAGGTAGGTACCCAATGTCTGACCAGCGCGTCGGGCTAATGCCTAGGTCAGACATGTAAGTCTTAACCATAAGACCGTCTTAAATACTCTCATCTTAGTTATTAATCCGTCAGCTTTAAACCATGATCAGTTTGGTGTCAAAGCTTGTCGGATGTGGTGTGTAGCGTATATGGACTGGCCCACATGCAGGGCCATCTCCTTGACGAAATTGAAACTGACACTGTTCAATTAATTTTCTGTGTGTATTTTTCTCTCAGCCAGACCTATCATAGCCATTCTTGGTCCGTCTGACCAATGAAATTTATGGTCAAATACTTCTTTTGAAGCGACTGACTCATTTCAAACGTAGGCTCTCTGGAAAGCCGGGCTGCAAACCTGATCTGATTCAACAAGATGAATTCCTGAACAAAACTTGGTGTTTTCGACACCATTTTCCTTCACACACACACACACACACACACACACACACACACACACACACACACACACCACGCCATCATGTTGGAAAGAAACCAAATACCACCACAAGTTTCTCCCTGTAAAGTTCACACGTTCAATCAGTTCAGATCACACGTTCTCGTTCAAGCGCGAACCTTTTTCCCGTTACTTTTTCGTTACTGCCAAAGGTGAAGACATTTTCACCAGTTGAAGGGAGGAACTGGTACTCCACCGACATCTGGCGGGACATAAAAGTGAACCCAAGCCATTTGTAGACCCGAGTAGCCCCAGTAAGCTTCGTGACCGCGTGGTGTCCGAATCATTAGTACCCAGAAACGACCGGCGGCTTTTCGGTCCACCCTGATTGCAGCCCCGCACTTTTACCGACCTGTTAACGGCCGCCAAATCCATCCCATCACATTAGCCGCTTGTTGACGCGGGGTCCCAAGCGTGATGTTACTGCCCGGCGCATCCTGAACTTGTATTTTCCCTGCGAATGCGTTGTCCGTCAAGATGAAGCCGCTCTGTGTTTGTCTACAGACTAAGCAGCAGTGATTGCCGCGCTCTGCCAACAATTTACCCTTAATAAAAGAGGAGACAGTTAATGTGGGCGGAGGGGGGGGGAGGGGGGGGGGGGGGAGAGGGAGGGGGGAGGGGGCAGTGCGCTGAAATTGCCAAGACTTCAGGTCTGCTATTGGCAGTATCATGATTTACAATATGAAGACAAAGGTTAGCTATACACACGCGCAAAAGAGAGAGAGAGAGAGAGAGAGAGAGAGAGAGAGAGAGAGAGAGAGAGAGAGAGAGAGAGAGAGAGAGATTCACAGCCTCCAGCTAAACAAAAGCCATAAAGGCAAGTGGAGTTACTAACAACACTTACATGTATTTATTGCGCCATTTTATTTTTCAAATTAGAGAGAGAGGGGGGGGGGGGAGAGAGAGACAGAGAGATAGAGAGAGAGAGAGAGAGAGAGAGAGAGAGAGAGAGAGCTGCCTTCATCCTCTTCATTACTGTCGCCAAGCCGACCAAAAAGAGGGTTCTTTTCAAGAGCAATAAAGTTCGGTCCTACAAAAAGCAGCTGTAAACTACTTGTACAAATTTACGCGACGTAATCAGCAGGTTAGCAAATCCACCGGTATCCTTAGCGCAACAGGAGGCAGCGCTGCGGCCAGCAGGTATTTCCCTTAATTGTTCACTGACAGTTTACAAAGGCAACCCAAAAAATAAGGAAAATCACTTTGATACCGCATTAAAAAATGTCATACGGCCAAATCGATTTCCCAAAATAAACACTTGTAAAACATTGTTCCACGAAAGACTGCTACTGATTATTTCATGTACGACTGTTCACATTGTTCTCACGAACATGACGCCAGACCTACTATTAAGAAGGTAAACGAATAGCGATGGGGGAACAGTGTAAACAAGCAGCATAGCGGCATGGCCGTCTTAACTAGAATGCTGCTTAGATATTAAAGGAAACGAAAACAGGATAGAGATTATTAGTTTTACTCTCCACAGTACATTCCACGAAATCAATATTCCTGCCCGCTATGCTTTCCGCATCTCTGCCTATTCTCGTCCACGAATGGACTAGTGATTTTGTGCCCAAGTCTGTCCAATCTTTGTATTTCTCAATCTTCGCTATTTCCCCGTGTATCCGATGTGGACACCGTCCTACTCTGTGAAATCTCTGTGCGTCTCAGTCTGACATCTCCGTATGTCATTATCCAGACCTTTTCATGTGCCTCAGTCTGTGACATCTGTGTGTGACTCAGTCCGTGACATCTGTGTGTACCTCAGTCCGTGACATCTGTGTGTACCTCAGTCCGTGACATCTGTGTGCCTCCGATAACGACATCACTGCATGACTGGATCTGTGATATTTCTGTGTGCCTGCATCTGTTAAAACTCCCGTGTCCGAGCCTCATGCACCTCCATGTGCCTCCGTCTGTTATGTCTCTGTGAGCCTGTATCCGACACATCTGTGTGAATCAATCTAACATCTCATCGCTGTGTGTCAGTTTGAGACATCTTTGTGTGCCCAGTATGTTTAATCACTTTGTGTCTGTTTGACATCTCTGTGTAACCGAATCTGTGGCACTTCTTTGTGCCTCAGTCTGTGATAACATCTCTGTGTGCATCAGTCTTGGCATCTCAGTGTGCCTCAGTCTATGGCATCTCTGTGTGCCTCAGTCTGTGGTATCTCAGTGTGCCTCAGCGTGTGACATATCTGTGAGCCTAAGTCTGTGACATCTCTGTGAGCCTAAGTCTGTCTAATCTCTGTGTGCCTCAGTCTGTGGCATCTCTATGTACCTCAGTCTGTGACATCTCTGTGAGCCTCAGTCTGTGACATCTCTGTGAGCCTAAGTCTGTCTAATCTCTGTGTGCCTCAGTTTGTGGCATCTCTGTGTATCTCGGTGTGTGACATCTCTGTGAGCCTAAGTCTGTGACATCTCTGAGAGCCTAAGTCTGTCTAATCTCTGTGTGCCTCAGTCTGTGGCATCTCTGTGTACCTCAGTCTGTGACATCTCTGTGAGCCTAAGTCTGTGACATCTCTGTGAGCCTAAGTCTGTCTAATCTCAGTGTGCCTCAGCGTGTGACATCTCTGTGTACCTCAGTCTGTGACATCTCTGTGAGCCTAAGTCCGTCTAATCTCTGTGTGCCTCAGT
>JADBJO010000885.1:356912-359412 GCA_016801955.1 Conus betulinus
GTGCAACCAAATATACATGCTTTTGAACGTTGTTCTTGGATGGGGATACGAGTTGTTGGACAGTCATCCAGGGATGAAAAATACTTTTCAAAGATCATGCGACCTGTTAAACCCTTCTTAGCTGCAATGTGTGCAATAGTTTGAGTCTTAAAATATTAAATCGCCACGACCTTCCAGACTCATTCTCTCAGGTTCATTCGTTCGTTCCCAACATATGCAAGACAGGACAGTTTTTTATTTTTCGTGCTTTTCCTTTACGCAGTCGACCGTGTGTACGTGTGCGAGTGAATGAATGAATGAATGAATGTGTGTGTGTGTGTGTGTGTGTGTGTGTGTGTGTGTGTGTGTGTGTGTGTGTGTGTGTGTGCGCGCGCGCGCGCGCGCGCGCGCGCGCGCGCGTGTGTCCTATTCCGTCCGCCATTTCTCAGTACCTCTAGTACTTTCCGTTATTGATATTCAGACTCCCTGATTACTCTGCTTCTGAACTGTATGTCTACTTCCAGCTCCATATCTTAGACTACAAAGGCACTCCTCTTCAGAGTTCGTGTATGTGGAACCTGGTTCCACAACAGTTTACCGTACAGTTGAAATCCCTCCCCTCTCTCTCTCTCTCTCTCTCTCTCTCTCTCTCTCTCTCTCTCACACACACACACACACACACACACACACACACACACACACACGCGCGCGCGCGCGCGCGCGCGCGCGCGCGCGCACACGCATGCACACACACACAATCAACTTTCTAGTAAAATGTGAGTTGCACGTGTGCTTAGAAGATTAACTGACATCATAATCGCCGGAAGTTTGGTACGACACGCGTAACAAGTCATCTCTGTTGAGCTGAGAGTCCGCAAGGTCGTGTTACGCAGCGTGCGCAATTTCACTTCCTCTTTGATGTCTCGAGCGTTTGATTCGCTTCCTCTTTGATGTTTCCTGCTTTGTACTGATTTGACTAGGGTTTTGCATCGATTTTACCGCATGCGGACGACTATGTACGAACGGGCAAATCACGGCGCTCTTCAGTTCTTTGCCAAGTAATGTCCTGAATAACATAACGTATTTTCCTTGCATTGGCCGCCCCACCCCCACCCTACCCCCTTCGCCCTCTCTCTCTCTCTCTCTCTCTCTCTCTCTCTCTCTCTCTCTCAAGACAGCAGTTACTGTCTATAGTTGACAAGGACAGAAAGCGAAAACTCCAAACGTATGTCACAGTCTTGCCACATGCACAGAAAAGACTTGGATTAATAATGTTCGGATATGGTTTTATTCGTACAGTTTCGCTTCCGTATATAGTATAACCGCCGCGGCGTTAAATAATACAGTTTTTATTTTTTTATTCTTTTATTATCCTATGCTGAAAAGGATTATTGACAGCAGACAGCAAATTTGTCATATATCTCACTGAACCTACAGTATTAAACAACAAACTGCATTAAACCATACACTGAAATTCAAATCAACATATCTATATAGAAAAAGGTGCACCTTCAGAACTTTGATCTGATGTGCTGGACATTGCCTGCCACCAAATTAATTTGTGACAAAAAAGCGTGGTTAATGTGATATGTGATTAACACAAATGTGCTGAGAAAGATGTCATTTAAGTAATACTTTGTTGTCCTGTCCTCGACTTGAGGATAAAGTTATTAAGTTCAAACAGATAATGCCCATGTCATTTTTAGATTCTATTAACCACGTCATATTGAAACTTGAATATATTATTTAATGTTCGTTCATTAACAAAACTTTATATAAAAGAAATGCGTACTGTCATAACAAGGAAGAAACGTTAAGCAAAATAATCCGTTAACGTTTCGTTTATATTTTTTTTTTTTCTTCAACGACTGGTATGTACGTGTGTGTGTCTGTGTGTGTTCGTCTGTGTCTGTGTGGCACGACTCTAAGTAACTTCTTCACTAACGGACTTGGACTGAATCTGTATAAAACCGTATCCGTATTTGTGTAAACCCCCCCCCCCCCCCCCCCAAATCTGTGTGTGTGTGTGTGTGTGTGTGTGTGTGTGTGTGTGTGTGTGTGTGTGTGTGTGTGTGTGTGTGTGTGCCTACCTGCCTGTCTGTATGTCTGTGTGTGCCCGCGCGGGTGTCCGAGTCTCTGTGCGTGCTGAGCTGACTAAATTACAAAATTAGGCAGTTACATCACTATCTCAGACGTCTTCAAGCGATGAAAATGCTCTAAGAAAAAAAAAAGAGTATCGGTGATGAAAGACCCCGCCCACACCGGCACATAGTACGACTACCTGGGGTCAAGCCAGACCTGGACGCTGATCCCCAGTGACGGGAGCCCGCTACAAACAGCAACAGTTTGAATGATCGGGTTTCCTTCGCTCCCCTTTGCACACACGCCGCCGTTCTTCACGTGCACGCCACTGGCAAGCGGAACTGTCTGTCCGGCTCTAATGCATATCTAATTACACTCCTAGGAATGTTGCGCGCCACTACTGTTCCGCAGCATCGGTTACGCAGTCGCTCTGTGCAAT
>JADBJO010000885.1:361912-386912 GCA_016801955.1 Conus betulinus
ATGGCATCGCAACTAGTATGGCAACTAATCACTCGTTTGATACTGAAGTAGGTAACTCTCAGGCCCGTCATCTGTTTCTACACGATCTTCTGTCAAGCAGTAGACTACGAGCTACTGGTGCCTAGCACCACTCAAGAGGGCCCCAATTACGCGCGCCTTTAATTACAACGCACAAAAAAACTTTTAAAACTATTCTTCAGGCGTCAGTCCACCCTTTGAAATTGAAAGTCTGTTTAGCTGACATTTGAACATTCTGCAGTAAGCGACACAGGAGATCAGAATTTCCAAAGCTTCAGACTGCCGGCGCGCCGGCGACCTTTTCACTTGTAACATTTTCAAATGGCGCATCCCTTGAAAGCTCGTTGCCAGACAGACTGTCGCATCATTGTCGAGTATGAATCGGCCTTCTCTCTCTCTCTCTCTCTCTCTCTCTCTCTCTCTCTCTCTCTCTCTCTCTCTCTCTCTCTCATATTCCATCTTGTGGCGGGCGCTCCGGTTATACGTTCCACACACCCAGGGTTCCGAGGAGTGAATTACCAGTTTTCGATCGATGAATTACCGAAACGAGCAGTGTGGCATTTCTCCATGACTTCAGAAGGGAGTAACATTCTCTTTTCTGCAAGTGTCGGTCCGCCGCGTTCATCGTACCGTGCAACCGGCACAAATGTGAAAGAAAGACCTTTTTCTGAAAAGGCGCGACCGGTGGGAGGGGGGGGGGGGGGGGGCGTGCTGGGGAAGGAGCAAATCAAACACTACAGCTTCCATGTATGATAATCTTCCTTCACATAAGCGATGTCCACACACACACACACACACACACACACACACACACCCGCGCGCATATAGAGAGAGAGAGAGACAGAGAAAGAGACAGGCAGACAGAGACTGATATTGTCATATATATATATATATATATATATATATATATATATATACGGACTAGAGAGAGAGAGAGAGAGAGAGAGAGAGAGAGAGAGAGAGAGACTCAAAAACTTTGTTACTCAAGGATAGAGATTTTAGGCAATGCCTATTCTTCTAATCTGTCCTTGCTATTCTACAACATTCAACAAAACATAAAGACTGTACATATTAATAATGGCAGAAACAATGAAGAATATAGCAACATTATAATAATAAATATAGTAATTAGAATAATAATGATAAAAAAAAATTAAATTCCATTACAAAATTACACAAACACAATCAGACGCGTACGCGCGGGCGCTCACATGCACACACACACACGCCGCGCGCCCCCCCCCCCCCCCCCCCCCCCCCCCACACACACACACACACACACATTACCTAATATAGAGGCAAGCATAAAAGTAGGGCGTTGAGACTATGGTCAAAAGGTTAGATTTATTGTTCAGGTAAATGTTTAAGTATTGCTGATTTGAAGGACGGCAGTTATTGACATGTTTTTGTAGTCGGAGGAAGAGAGTTCCACACAAATGGACCAAAAAATGCAAAACTAGATTTTGAACAAATCAATGCCGACACGTGGTAAAATGTAATTATTTGAAACAAATCGCACTGTTGCCATTTGGACAAACTCGGCAAGATATGTTGGCGCCATGTTTGTATGGACTTTAAACATTAGTACTGCCTTATTATAGGTCAGCTGGCTCTGCAGTGGTAACATCATTAGTTTTGCGAATTTGCCCGTGGTTGATAGAGACTTGTCGGGAAGAATCAGCTTAATACCCCGTCTATGCATAGAGTTGATCTTTTGTTATGTGATTTTCACCGGCACCACTCCAGACAGTGGACACATAGCTGATGTGAGAAAGGCAATGGGCTTGAAAAAATAATTTCCGGATATGTGGTTCAACATAATAACCAAGTTTATTGAGTAAAAACAAATTGCGGGCCAACTGTTTGCAAACATGATTTATATGTGGTTGCCATTTAAAATTCTCATCAATGATCACACCTAAGACACGGCGTTCGGTAACCCGCTCGATCAAGGTTTCAAAATAAGATGCTGTCGCTGATGTTTCTGTCTCGATGCTAGGACTATACATTTTTATTTTGTGCGGATTAAGGACCATTTGGTTTTGGTTGCACCATTCTAAGACATGAGTTATGTTGTAACGATATTCGCAAAGATATGAAAATTGCATCACCACAGTGAAGAGAGCTATCGTCAGCGAACAGATCACAGATGACACATTGTGAGATATGTGTATCGGTAGGTCATTTATATAAAAATACAGAAGAGAAGAGGTCCAAGGACAGTGTCTTGTAGAACGCCACCAGCACTCACTATTCCTTCAGAGGAATAAGTACCGTTTAAGTAAACACGCTGGGTCCTGTTTTCAAGATATGACTGAAAGAAGATGACTACTGTCGGATTTTTAACATACGCAGTCATTTTTTTAGCAATAGGTTGTGGTCTACAAGATCAAAGGCTTTCTTAAAATCGAGGAAAACAGTTCCAGTGAGTTTTCTTTCGTTGATGGCTGATAGCCATGTATCACAGAGGTGTGTTAAGGCCGTGTGGCATGAGTGATTTCGACGAAAGCCTGACTGAAATGGGTGGAACAGTTTGTGATGTTCCATATGTTTAGTTAGGTGTTTGTGAACATGCACTTTGTACATTGAATATTCAGATGACTCAGCACTTGTGGATCTTTCCAACTCTGATTCTGTTTACTTCAAGGAGGTTCAAAGATTTGTTGACTGGTGCGATCATAACTATCTTGATCTGAATGTAACAAAAACGAAAGAAATGTTGATTGATTTTAAAAAGAATCCAAAAGCTGTACCACCGCTTTTTATCCAAGGTGCTGAAGTAGAACGTGTTGAATCATACAAATATTTAGGAACTTTTATGGATAATAAGCTGAATTTTAAATCCCATGTTGAGTATGTCCACAAAAAATGTCAAACCAGATTATATTGTCTTCACAAGCTGCGATCATTTCATGTGAATACTGACATTCTTCGGACATTTTATTCATGCTTCTTGGAATCTGTTTTAACTTTCTCATTTATGTGTTGGTATGGTGGGTTGACTGTGAAGAGTGGAAATGTGCTTGAAAAAGTGGTGAACGTGGAGGAAAAATCGTTGGTAACAGACAAAAAAGTCTGAGTGAGCTGTACAGATGCCGCGTTGTTTGTAAAGCGAAGAAGATCGCGTGTGACCAGACCCACGTTCTTGCAAATCAGTATGACCCTCTTCAGTCAGGACGAAGATATCGATCGGTTAAATGCAGAAGTGTCAGATTTAAACAAAATTTTATTCCCCCTGTCCATTGATTTTATGAACCGAGGAGATGTTTAATTGAAATCCAAATTCCTTTATATGAATGAATGTCATATGTGAGAAAATGGGTAATGTGACAAAAAATTATTGTTTATTTGCTGTGAATGTGTGCGACCACAAATTAATTTCTCAAACTGAGATAATAAAGTTTACTTGACTTGACTTGACTTGACTTGACTTGCATCTCAAGGTTTCGATACAACGGATAAAAGAGATACTGGTCTAAAATTGTTTAAATCAGTGAGATCTCTTGATCTGGGTAAGGGAATTAGAAGCCTTTAGACCACATGGGAAAACATTCTGATCAACACACAAATTATAAACATACGTAAGGGTATCAACAATATAAGGCAGAGCAAGATTGAGTATAGAAGCATTTAAGTTATCTGGACCCACTGCTTTTTTTATTTTCAAGTTTTGAAATTAAGGGACCAACTTCATAAAAGCAAGCAAGGGGATGATAAACGAATGTCTAGTATTTGATCGTTCTTGGCAAAACGATTGGACAGCAGCTGGAGTCTCGCATCGATTAAAAAATGTAACATTGGCAGCCAGAGAGAGAGAGAGAGAGAGAGAGAGAGAGAGAGAGAGAGAGAGAGAGAGAGAGAGAGAGAGAGAGAGAGAGAGAGAGAGAGACGCACGCACTAACACTTACAAACGCGCGCACACAAACACACACACACACACACACACACACACACACACACACACACACAGTGAGAAAAAGTCTACACAGAAACGGGAGTCCACAAGGCGAACAGCACAGTAAAAAAAAGAAAAGAAAAAGAAAGAAAATGGTGCAAACTGCTAACGAGTGGTTAAACCTGCGACCTCCAAGATATTAAACAAAGTTTGCCTCATGCCTTTTGCTTTTTGTCACCTCTCTGTAAGCTGCCAGGGGACACGAGTCCCAGGCTAACTGAAAAAGCAAACAAATCGGAAGCTCTGAAGTTTGCTGCTCGAGCCTGCAGACCATTTACCGGATTTTTTTCCCCTGTGTATTTTTTAATACATCGGCTAAACACGGGACAGACTGACCCACGCACATTGAATCTCACCCGAGGCAAGCTGATAGCAACGCACGCGCCACGAGATGCACCAGACTTACCAAGCATGACAAAAGACTGGGTGCATGGCGGAAACGTCACTGAAACGTTTCAAACGCTCAGTGTTCACAGTTACCGATTCTGTTCGGGGGTGATGGGAGCGGGTGGAGAAGTGGGGCCTGCTGTATAAAAAAATTCAACAGAAGACCTATGATGATATGAACGCACGAGTATATACAGTTGAGTACACTGTATGGGCTTGTGTACGTTAATATGTGTGTTCTGAATGTTCATTGTTAATGTGTGTGTGTGTGTGTGTGTGTGTGTTCTGTTTCTCTAAGACAGCAGACAGACAGGACGGTGACTGAGGCAAACAGAAAGTCGTATTCCCACGTGGATAACGGGATCTAGATACAAGGATACCAACTGAGCGAGATATGGACGGGACGGTATGAAAAAACAAAAAGCACGAGGTCAATGTCGGCATTTGAAAACTGCCTGCCTTCACACATACGTGAGGACGCGCGCGCGCGCCAGCGCACTCCCCCCCCCCCCCCCCCCCCCCCCCCCCCCCCCCTCTCTCTCTCTCTCTCTCGCCCCTTCAAAATCAAAATTATCACACACACATTTATACTCTCTCTCTCTCTCTCTAAAATTTGATATCTCTGTAAGTAACAGAAACTCATGTGAAATTCTCTTCTGACTGAAATTGCTGCATCTCTCATGCATCACCCATTTCTGTTTGCATACGGTTATGGTGTTAACTGATTCACCTGCATCTCCACTCCATCTGTTGCTCCCCTCACCTTTCTCCTCAAGGTTCGAGAGAGTGAGAGATAGGGGTGGGGAGTGAGAGAAAGACAGAGACAGACAAAAAAAGACAAACCGAGAGAGAGAGAGAGAGAGAGAGAGAGAGAGAGAGAGAGAGAGAGAGACAGACAGACAGACAGACAGACAGAGAAGACATGCAGACATTGTAAGACAGGGACAGCTGTGTATCCATGCGTGCCGCACGCATGCACATGTCTGCTTACCAGTCTGTCAGCCCTCATTTCATCCTCGCTTCAAGTTCACACATGCTGTGAAACGTGTTAGAACCAACACTGATAAGGTTTTGCCTGCAGCATTTAATTTGGGTAAGTCAGGCTGGCAACCACGACCAATATCTACGGCAATCTATCAAAAAGGAGTGGTCTGTGTTTCGCGCGACCATACTATATCATTATTTTTATTACTATCATTACTGTTATCATACTCTGAGTAGATACGTTTATACATGCCATTGTGTCTGTCTTTCTTCGTCAAGACCCCCGAGGCTTTGTGGCGCTCTCGAGAGCTGGTCACTCACTCACGCTGGCTCCACGACCAAGCAATGACACCTTTATCATTGTGGGGTTAGTAAGGCACGCGGAAGAGACATCACTGAATGTCAACCGAAGTGATTCAGCATCCGTGCTGCGTCTAATCTGGTTGGATGCCTCTGGACGACGTTGACTGACTGACTGCTTCACGAAGACTACAGTTCGAGGAGGCGACGACAAAGAGGACTCTGGGTATGGCTTTGCATTTCAACGGGAAGGCCGAGTGAGGTGGGTGGGCGTAATGCCCCTCTGTGTGCACACAAACGATGTGGCAGACAGTGCAAAATAAATGTGTCCGATTGTATGTGCTTGACTCCGTGTGTGTGTGTGTGTGTGTGTGTGTGTGTGTGTGTGTGTGTGTGTGTGAAACCAATCTGTCAATAAATTGGTTTCAGCCAGTCAGTCAGTGTGTGTGTGTGTGTGTGTGTGTGTGTGTGTGTGTGTGTGTGTGTGTGTGTGTGTGAAACCAATCTGACAATAAATTGGTTTCAGCCAGTCAGTGTGTGTGTGTGTGTGTGTGTGTGTGTGTGTGTGTGTGTGTGTGTGACTGAAACCAATTTGACAATAAACCGGTTTCAGTCAGTCGGTGAGTGAGTATGTTTGTGTGCGCGCGTGCGTGCGTGCGTGCGCGCGCACGTGTGCGTGCGTGTGTGTGTATGTATGTGTGCGCGCGCTCATGTTTTCAATACGTGATATTATAAGACAGCCGGAATATGTCTACGTGCTCCGACAGTTGTATACTGGTAACTATGCGCTTCTTCAGTTCTTGTTTGTTTGTTTTTTCGACTGTACCGTGCCAGACATTTCAATAAACTACATGTAACTAACTGACATCTATCACAAAATTAATGTTTATCACATGGGATGGAACTCTCTCTCTCTCTCTCTCTCTCTCTCTCTCTCTCTCTCTCTCTCTCTCTCTTCGTCTATCTTTATATCTCAATGAATGTTGTAAATTTCATAATCCTTGAAAAAAAACTTTTTGTTTGGGATGGTTGTTTCCGAGAAAAAGTTTGCCCTAAGTGCGTGCAAGTAGCCTACAACGGTGGCTGATCATTGGTAATAATTGTCATGCCAGAACTATTCTCTCTAACAAAGCCTTCAAGAAGTTCTCTTAAGTTGTTTTCTACGTGAACTTTTCCTATTTTAAATAATATACTGAACAGAAATTTACCATCCCCTTTTCAAACAGTCAGAAGATCGACACAGGTTTCGCATTCGAACAAGACCATACACTCTGACAAACATGTCCCGTTTGGGGTCAAGTCCTAGTTTCAGGGCCCAAGTTTTTGCTGGCTTCGTTGATTCGCACTCTCACCTGAAAAAAAATTAGGCTATTTTTAAACTCTGTTCTTGAGAACGCTAATCTATGCCGTCGAGATAATGGGGGGATTTAAACCAAGACACTGATCTGTGTTACTTTAAAATTAGGACTGTAGTTAATTACAATGAATGAATTGCCAGCTTTGCCTACCTTTCACAGCCGACGTAAGTCTTTTTCGCATCACGTCAATATTAATCCAGTCGTACACAAGCTTTCGTCCTGGCCTCCCGACGAGATTTCTGCGACAAACACGTACACAGTTCAACGGACAGACGACAGATCTACCCAATTCTACGGGCAGACGACAGTATCGTGTTTGCACGCGGCTCTCTAAAAGTTCATGATTCACATGCGAAACAACGTCCATGCAAATTGTGCTGTCACCTTGGCAACTTGAAATTCGCGTCCAAGTCTGGAGACTTTTGCTGAAACAAAGTGGGTCGAGACATGCGAATGTTCGCTTTTCTTTCTTTTTTTATATGTTTAAACGTGAAAATCTGGAGTAATCCAAAAGTGTGAAATATGGAGTGATCCCAAAGTCTAATAACCGAGTGGATTTTCAGGATCTTTCGGTAACTGAAACCACGATGGTAGGATCGTTCTTCCTGGTCAATTTACACACTTTGTTTTAGAGAGGAAGATGGCTGTTCTCAATCAACACGAAGTGGCCAACGTTTCAACGATCAATTACTTCTCCGCTTTTATTGCAATAGTCAACACCGGTATCTCAAACCGTATCACGACCGGTTTTACACAAATTATATGCTGAATGGATGGTTATGTTCGTGAGAGGTTTTGACACTGACTTTCTTGTGTTGGCCGAAGTTTAAGTATTCAGTGTCGAGGCATAAATGATTTTCGTGACTGCTGGCAATGATTTTCGTCAAGCTCAAATCAGCGAGTCCACAACTTTGAGTGGTCTTTTCTACGTAATATTTGTGTCAGACTTCATACCACCACCACCACCACCACCACCATCATCATCATCATCATCATCATCGTTGTTGTTGTTTGTTGTTACTGTTACTAGTAGTAGTAGAAGTAGTAGTAGTAGTAGTAGAAGGTGTAGTAGTAGTAGTAGTAGTAGTAGCAGTAGTAGTAGTAATATTTGTCTAAATGTTTATTAATGTTTATCATCATCATCATCATCATCATCATCATCATCAAAATCATCATCATCCTCGTTATCATTAGTAGTAGTAGTAGAACTACTACTACTATTACTACTACGACTACTATTACCACTATCATTGTTGTTGTTGTTCTTGTTGTTCTTTTTGCTGTTGCTGTGTGTTGTTGTTGCTATTATTATTATTATTATTATTATTATTATCATTATATTATCATCATCATCATTGTATTATTATCATCATCATTATCATTATATAAAATGTACTAGAAGCATATTTTTCGCGACTGACTTTAAAACAAAAGTTCAGATTCCTTATATGATTTTTTTCAGTCAAAAACATCAAATTACACACATTTTTGAACGTTACACACACACACACACACACACACACACACACACACACACACACACACACACTGGAGAAAAATAAGGAAGAATAGGGGGGGAGGGAATAAAGAAACCAAACAGGATTTCCTGCAGACGTTGTCTTTACTTTCCGTCTTTCTTGTCTTGCGGTACGTACATCAATGGACACAGACAGAACTGTCAAAACACCGGAATTGACACTTTTGAATGAACCAAAGCAGAGTTAGTTCTCAAGAGAGTCAGATGGCAGGTCTCGATACCAAAGTTCAAAAGTTTCGATTTCAGTTTTTGTTACGACTGGGGAGCCTCAAACTCCAGTTCTCGAACACTTCAATAGATTGGACGATGGGTGAAAGGAGGTAGATGGGCAAAGAGTGAGTTCTGATCTTTCATTATGTCGATTTCGACATAGAATAGATCAACTCTGGTGGCAATTCAAAGGCTTTAATTAAAAAAAACGAGTTCAAGAAACACAGCATGGCTTTGCCAGTCAAAAATCACGGACCAGTTTAGAATCTTCGATACTTATGATATAGCACAGGCAGACAAAAAGCATGGAAAGATCTGGAAGGAATCGAGAACCGTTATGTATTACAGTCAGTCAGAATGCTTGGTATGTCAAGAAACAGTTTCTGGAAGGTTCTGGCATTTCCTGCCTCATCTCAGTGCTCTAAAGAGACCTCCAGAATCATTACGCTGTTCGTATAGGCGTCACGTGGTAAACAAATGTCACGTTAACTTAACACGTAGCGAAACCCTAAAGACAGGTAGATTTGAACTGACGAGTGCTGATAACAGTAAGTGAAGTCGAACTGTTTGTAACAACTTTACTTCAGCCTAGCCAACTACACAGGGTATGTTCAGGGCTGTTATGACACCGAAGAATAAAAATCCTGCTCTGAGAAAACAAAGACACACATATCTACAAGATGTTTGACAATGATTAACTAACTTAACTAATTAACGTCAATGACAGATAAACCTGTGGTATGTTCCCGACGGATGAACACTGGGCTGTGCTCTACATACCAGCCATTCCCTTTGATTAATTACCCACAGTTTGAAATGAATAACTAACTACTAAATCAATGAAAAAACAGCAAGATTTGAATGCGACAAAATCGCATCTCAAAAAATATATCTTAGCATCTAGCATGGTAGACAGAATAGACAGCTAGTGCCCATATAGTTCAATGCTCACTGCAGACCGCCTGATCACAACACACAGCTTGCCAGTTTGGGAGTTAAACACACATGAAAAATATCAAGAATTCCTGTAAGAAAAGAAGGAGAATGACCCACAAATACAAGGATACATTGGACTACTGAGAAAAAGATTTCCAAAGAAAACATAAAAATCTATACGTTAGTGACGAAGACATACATTTCCGTTACGGATCCGCAAACATCTGTGACAATTAACATATTGGTAGAACCAGTGTTATTTATACAGCCTCCAACACAGACCTTACCCAGGTCACAAATATCCGGGAGGTAGGTATTGATAACGGAAGAAAGGAGGGGAAAAAAAGAAAGAAAGAAAGAGAAAAGTTTGGTTTGCCAAAGCCGGAGCCTGCAGTCATGTCAGCGTGGCATGAAGCAGGTGTCAAAAGTTGGAGGCGTACATTTTTAGAATTCCAGCTAGCAACAGGAAATTCCTGGAGGAGGTTCCAGTGCGCATTACAGTTCTTCTCAATCTTCATATCAACAGGACATAATTACGTCTGTGATCAGAAGAAGGTTTCCTTTTTTGATAACAATTTCAAGAAGTACAATTGTTTAAGTCGCACATGTCCCATTTGACACGCGTCATTCTCTGTGTGTGTGTGTGTGTGTGTGTGTGTGTGTGTGTGTGTGTGTGTGTGTGTGTGTGTGCGCGCGTGCGTGCGTGCGTGCGCGCGAGCGTGCGTGCATGTGCGTGCGTGCGTGCGCGTGTGTGTGTGCATGTGTTTTGTTTGCTCGCTTGTTTGTTTTCTCGATCACAATGCTGACAGGCACTAGCTCTTCTGCATTGCTGAAAACTGGCATGGTGAAAATAACTGTGGCAGGGAAATCTTGGAACATTGATTCCAGATACTGATAGACCCATCAGCCGAAATGCCTGTTTCCAGTCTCGCTCTCTCTCTCTCTCTCTCTCTCTCTCTCTCTCTCTCTCTCTCTCTCTCTCTCTCTCTCTAATACAAAGAAAAAAATCATGATGGTAATGGAAGGAAGGTAATGAAAAAAAGTACAGCAAGGAAAAGATACTAACTAGGTAGAAACGAAAGAAAAGAAAAAAGTAAGAAACATCGAAAACAACAACCAAAAACAAAAAACAAACAAACAAACAAAAAAACCCAACTACGATGGGGGTAAAAACGACAGGAACTACAAAGTAACTGCTCGAGAAATTGACTTGCATGGACGCTTGGTGTTAAAATTATTACAAATGGATGGTCGGTCTGGAATTTATAATGATGATGATGATTTGTGTGTGTGTGTGTGCGCGCGCGCGCGCGCGCGCGCGCGCGTGTGTGTGTGTGTGTGTGTGTGTGTGTGTGTGTGTGTGTGTGTGTGCGTGTGTGTGTATGCATGGATGTAGAATATTACCTTACATTAGAAATTGCTCAAAGTATTTGTGTAAGTGGGCGCGCGCATGTGCGCTCGCGTGTACGTGTGGATGTGCGTATTTTCCCATTAATATTCGTTGCTAATAGTACGCTGCTGGTTTGTAAATTGTACCCCTTGGTACTAAGGCTGGAAAAAGCTAATGCCAATAAAATGTGTCAGTGTCAGCGTCAGTTTCAGACTCTCTCTCTCTCTCTCTCTCTCTCTCTCTCTCTCTCTCTCTCTCTCTCACGCACGCACGCACGCACGCACGCACGCACGCACGCACACACACACACACACACACACACACACACACACACACACACACACACACACACGTACGTACAAGAACCCTACACTAAGTTTATCGACTTTCTAATGCTTTTTAAGAATGCCGCATCAGTCAGGGAAAAGGCAACGTTTTAATATTTGATTTTGACACAAACTCTCCACATCATTTCAGCAAATCTCGAATCCCCCACGACCTTGTTCAAAACTTTCTGACGTTTCAATTGTGTGTGTGTGTGTGTGTGTGTGTGTGTGTGTGTGTGTGTGTGTGTGTGTGTGTGTGTGTGTGTGTGTGTGCGGGCGCGCACGTGCATAAGTGTGTGTGTGTGTGTGTTGCGAAATGTTGCTTTTTATGTTATAAATCAGCCATTCAAAAGGTACCGATGATTTCTTTTTAAATGTTTCTGACTATAAAAGAAATACCAGGATGTATGAGATAACAAACTGGATTTACAAAACTCATGGGTCAAAAAAACAACGCAAAACAAACGTCTGGGTATTTGACTGGTTGGTGAACTCACTTAATAGGTTGGAAAATACACTACACTACTCCACACACACACACACACACACACACACACACACACACTGAGACTTAACACATAGGGTCATAAAAGACGGCAGCACACGTTTTCGCATAAATCATCCGTGAAGACTTTAACTGCCTGAAAATTCATGCAGTAGATACAGTTGACGTGATACAAAAACATGAGCCTACTTCAGGATTGTCAGAGCACCACAACCGTACAGAGAGCAACAAGCAAGCAGTCCACCGTATTCTTTCTGTCGATGCACGTGCTATCTGTAAGTTGGTATCCTTTGCATGTTGAACAGCCCATTTACGTGTAGAAAAACCGACAGCTGAAACTGGGGGGGGGGGGGGGGGGGGGGGCAGGGTAGCGGGCGGGCTGGAGAGGAGGCAGTGGGGGAAGGGGAAAGGGGGGGGCATTCTCAATCGAGTACGTCACGCAGCCCCGTCATAGATGTACAATATCTGCCTGTGCGACAAACGACCCTCGACTGCTGGGTATTCGACGCAGAGACACCGTGTACTTTGCTGTTGTCAAAAGTAGAGAAAAGAAAGTACTCAGCGCGTGAAAAGGATCCAAAGCAACCAATCGCAGAAAGTTAAAATATCGAAAAAGGAGAAAGGACTCTCTCTTTACCACGAGTTCGAAAATAAATTGAGAATGGAGGGCCTTTCAGGGGAGATAATGTATGTTACTTGTTTTACTAAATGAGATTTTCGAAATCCAAAACATTGAATTCGATCATTGTTTTTACAGCAGATAACACATTAACACTTCAAAGTGTTGGTAAAGGGAAATTTTCATTTCACAGCATATTATTGCTTGAAATAAATAAGAATGAATACTCTAAATAGTGTGCCCATTTCTAACTGTATTTTAAAAAGTGGTAGTTTTGTTGGTGCCCATCCAAATCAGTGTAAACCATAATACAAACTACTACATATTTCTACATTCCCAGAGTCGATTTTTTATTTTAAAAACTCTCGTTGATCTGAAGGGGAAAACGCTCCCGCAGAGCAATCTGAAAGCGGGAAATGTGCATCTGTTCGTTTTGGAGTTTGCATGTTGAGTTTCAAAAACATCTTTTGCCGGTGTATGCAATTGGCAATCTAATATTCGATATTCATAATGAACTTTGAAAAGTTAGTACACTAGCCCTACATACTTAATTTACAATCCAATATATTCCGGTCTACACTTACAACACACACACACACACACACACACACACACACACACACACACACACACACACGTTCAAGAAACGAACTTCAAAGGAAAAAAGTTCGCAAACTGATAGTTTTTTTTCATCAAAGCATATCTGTCTGTGTTACGCACGCGGGCGAACTCTCTCGTTATTTCCCCCCTGTCTGCAAACTGAACAGTTGAGATTACGTTCTTGGCAGGTGATAAGAACCAAAGAGGACTAGTACATGTAGAAAGCCAGAGAAACACATCAACAATATATGCGCCTTATGTTTGCAACATTATGGACGAATATAGTCAGCGGAGTTATTTCAGTTGCGTTGTATTCATATCCAGTGACGTGACCGACATTGTCAGCATTGAGACAATCCTCTAAAATCGACCCTCGCTCTTTTTTTTTTCAGGCAGTTCACTGTCTTGCATGACGAAATACCGAAATACATGCATGCTTCAAATGGTTGGGCAATACTTGGAATTACCTGATTACAGCGATTGCTTTGTAAGACATATATAAACCGGTTTCCGAGTTGTTTTACTGTTTTCTAATCTCAAGGGAGAACAAGACAACCGAAATGAACTCCAGCCTCTGCATATAGTACTCATTTATACTATCCCCCACCATTTACAGTGAAAGGGTTTGGTGTATGATATCTCCGTGATCGATTGCATCAGCCAAGAAGCGTGCTGGTTGAAACTAAGAAACGAACAAAAAGCTTCAGACAACCCACCCCCCTTAAATCTGCTCGGCATTAACGAGAGGCAAACATGTACGTCACAATTAGCTTCGTTTCAGCGAACCAGACGTCATGAACGCATTGAAAAGTTCAAACGAACATATCGGAGAGAGGAAGCCACAGTGACACGTAGAATTAGCTGTTGTCTTAGTTCTACGTCGGTCTGTTGAGAGTGGTATTGGACTAAGTAAGAGAGCGGCATCAGTGTGTGTGTGTGTGTGTGTGTGTGTGTGTGTGTGTGAACCCTGCGCGCGCGCGCGTCTTCTTGCGTGCGTGTTTGATGCTAGTGCACCTTTTTCTATTGAACCCAGTCCTGTCATACATCCTGTTTATATTTTAAAACTGGCAGCACTTTGAAAGGTCCCACAAAGCTCACAAATGTCAGCGTCCTATTTGTCAATGATGACTGGCAAACTGGTTTAGTTTAGTTTAGTTTCAGTCGCAGCTTTGTTACAGCCCAGCCGACCACAGGAGCCAGTTTATGAAAAAAATCGTATCCCCTCCGCCAACCCTCCCCCCCCCCCCCCCCAAAAAAAAAAAAAAAAAACACACACACACACACACACACACACACACACACACACACACACACACACACACACACACACACACACACACACACACACACACACACACGCGCGGCTCTTTAAGATCCTGATGTTCGTGTGGGTGTTGGGACCAGCTGATCTCCAAATGGATTTGGGCAAGGCGAGCGCTGGATTTGCTTTGATACTATCACATTGATCATCTTTATCTAGCTATGGGAATGGCAGTTTGTTTGCAAATGATCATGGCTCCATCTGAAGGGAGCTGAATCCACAAGGCACAAATGCACGTGTAAGTAAGAGTCAAAACTATTACATCATACACACTGAAGTTATGTGAATTACATCAGCGCGCGCTCCTCTGGAATTGGTCTCCATTTGTACTGAAAGTTTTGATCGTTTGATGTGATCAATGGAAGTAAAAAGCAAAGTTTCCTATTACGGTTTACGGCTTGCTTTGCTATGGTTTTGACGGATTATCGCAGTTTCAACCAGAAATTCGATGATCTACTATGAATATAACAAGTTGACAGAATTCAATGTGCTTCTCAAGTCACTTAGTGCCAGGCAGCTTTAACATAAAGTGCATTTTATTCTGCTTGCTGAAATAGATCACTGACAATGTAGGGTAGCTTGATCCCCACCATACCTGCTTATTCACCGTAAAAGTCACACGACCAACCAAACAAAAATGTGGTGAACGTAGCCCGGACGAAAACCTATTGTGAATCAGATGATTTTTTTCCTCTGTACCTTAGAAGTCTTAAAACTCATGAAAGACAACATGCATGGTCAATCCAATAATTGACCGATTTTCATCAATCTATACTATAAAAAGTAACATGTTCATTCGGCTAATAGGTGATTCCCACTCCTGTCAACTCAAGGAATGCACTGTTTAAAGCACAATAAAAGCTTTTCGGTTGTTTTGAACAAATACACGCCTCACATGCTGATTAGGCATTTAATATGAAAAATCACAACGCAAGAACAAATACTTACAGCACTAGCCATAGCTTATTTAAGCCAGGCTGATCGCTTCACTTAAAATTCTACCTCTGTGAGAGCAAATTCAATTTAATATTTTGTTTGTAAGTTTTACTCATTCATTTTTACGTTATTGTCAACTGAGACAGAATGGGGATGGAGTGAGGAAAAAAAAAAAAGAGATGGCGAGGGGACGGGAGGGGAAGGGAGGGGGAGAAACACTCTCACATTGATTCACGAAAAGAAGACAAGAAAAGAATGTCTTACTTAAAGACTGGTAACTATTCTGAGTTATTCCACCTCAGAACGAGCGAGCATTAAAGTCATCAATATGTGTGTGTGTGTGTGTGTGTGTGTGTGTGTGTGTGTGTGTGTGTGTGTGTGTGTGTGTGTGTGTGTGTGTAATCAGTACACACACACACACACACATATATATATATATATATATATATATATATATATATATATATATATATATATATATATGTGTGTGTGTGTGTGTGTGTGTGTGTGTGTGTGTGTGTGTGTGTGTGTGTGTGTGAGTGTGTGAAAAGACGTCCAACCTATTTTAGTATTCATTATATATATATATATATATATATATATATATATATATATATATATATTTATATATATATATATATATATATATATACCTTAAAAATCCAGAAGCAGCACTTTCTCACTGCTGGTAGGTCCGTTTTTTTTGTTGTCGTGAGATGATTAAAGTGAAATGCAGAAGAAGAAAAAAACTGGATCCCAAATCCACTTGGTTGACTCCTTTTCTTTTTCATTTCAATCCAATATTTCGTCCCCAAAGGGATCTTCTTCTGGGACGGGAGAGTTTAACTAGTCACAGCACTAGTCTCAGTTAAATCCTGATGTTTTACCTGTTGGTTTTAGTCTTTGTCCTGCGTTTGTTTGAACCTGAATATATAAACATGTGCTGAGACTAGTTAAGCTCTTCTGTCCCAGAACAAGGTCCTTTTTGGGACCGGAATATGGACTGAAGTGAAAAAGAAAAGGAGTCAACCAGCGGTTTGGGGGTCCGGTATTCCTTCTTCTATTTTCCACTTTAATCATCTCACGACAACAACAACAACAACAACAACAACAACAACAACAACAAACGGACCTACCAGCAGTGAAAAAGTGGTGCTTCTGGATTGTTAAGGTTTATACACACACACACACACACATAGCCCGGACGAAAACCTATTGTGAATCGATGATTTTTTTCCTCTGTGTGTGTGTGTGTGTGTGTGTGTGTGTGTGTGTGTGTGTGTGTGTTTGTGTGTTTATGAATACTAAAATAAGTCGGAGGTCTTTTCCCATCATCCTGATCCTGAAGCCCTTGTGGTGAAAGCTTAAGAACAAAAATTGTCCCTGTCGGAAAAGACATCCAACTTGTTTTAGTATTAATTTTATTCAATTTACCTGTTGACGTCGTTTTGTTGAGGGGCGGTGTATGTTTTGATGAGAATATACCTGTGAAGAAAAAAAAAAAAAAAAAAAAAAAGAAAGAAAAAAAAAAATAGATATACAGTCGAACTCTGATAAGAGAAACTGCCAAGGAAATTTTTTCTTGTTTCTCTTATCCGATGTTTATGTTATCCGACGTCGAATAAGGGAAAGTTTTTGAAATGGTTTCTCCTATCCGAGTTTTCGTTTGATTTACCGAGACCACAGAACAAATTACGTCAATACATGTAAAATGGTTTCGCTTATCCGAGATTTTGTTTGATTGACAAAGACTTCAATAAAAATGCACACTACAAAAAAAAAAAAAAGGGGGGGGGGGGGAGTTGTTACCTCCCTCTATTTTGGTTAAGCTGAGTTCTTCTTTCTTAAATTGACAGTCTGTAATACTCCTTTTGAAATGATATAGCTTTTTCGCTGATGCTGTGTGTCTGTGTGTGAAGCCTTTGTCCTCTGTGAAGGGACCCTGATGTGGTGATTTCTGCCATTGTGCACACGTGTGTGTGTGTGTGTGTGTGTGTGTGTGTGTGTGTGTGTGTGTGTGTGTGTGTGTGTGAGAGAGAGAGAGAGAGAGAGAGAGAGAGAGAGGGAGAGGGAGAGACCGACCGACCGACCGACAGACAGAGAGACAGACAGAGAGAGACTGCTCTTGACCGTTTAACATACACAGACGCAGTCTGTCATAGCATGTGTCCATTTCTGCGAAAATCAGTCTCATGCCCCCAAAATTCAATTTTTAGATTTTGGCTTCATAAAGTGTGGAATCACTTAAAGCCTGTATTAAAGTCAAAGTAAAAAGAAATATAGAATTGCGGGGGCATAAGCCTGATTTTCGCAGAAATGGGACACATATGGATCATACTTCACTAAGACCATTGATTCTTTATCAAGGATATGGTGGTACAAATTACAGGACTAGTCACCTAATGTGGAACACTTTGAAGGAAAAAAAAAAAAAACAGTTAAAAGTCATTTTAATTTTGATTGTCAAGGGGGGAGGGGGGAGGGGGGGGGTTGTTTGTTTGTTTCTCTTTGAGGAAAAAAATATTTGCCATTTATCATTGGTTTTTGTATTAACTCATTAATTTTGTAGCTTGCTGAACAAAAAGTGGTCAACATTAGAGGACTCTCAAAGCACTAGAACGTACGCTCACACTTTTTAGATTCTGGAGAAAAGGCAGGTAGTTGTAAAATAGTTCAAAGTCACAAATTTAATAAAATCAACAACAACAACAACAAAATTATGGAAATGAGAAGAAAAAAAGACGACAAAGAAACAAAGATAAAACCAAAATTATTGTATTCTTCGTCATTGTAGGTATAGGAGCAGCCAACTTTGAACTCTCTCTCTCTCTCTCTCTCTCTCTCTCTCTCTCTCTCTCTCTCTCTCTCTCTCTCTCTCTCATTCCGACATTTTCATTAGGACAAAACATTTTTGAAAAAAGACTATTCTCTGCTGTCAGTGACAGACCAAGTTAATGAAACTGAAAAAAAAAATAATAATATCTGTCGCCCGCTCAAAGTGACCACAAAGGTTTGACAAATAAATGTTCTCTTTGTTGGTAGTTGAACCAAGTTAATGAAACAGAAACACCTCAAATAACATCTGTCACCCGCTCGAAGTGACCACAAAGGTTGGCCAAATAAATGTGCTCTATATTGAGAGCTGAACCAAGTTAATGAAACAGAAAAAAAAAAACTCAAATAACATCTGTCGCCCGCTCAAAGTGACCACAAAGTTTTGACAAATAAATGTTGTCTCCATGTTGAGTTGAACCAAGTTAATGAAACAGAAAAAACCTCAAATAACATCTGTGTCACCCGCTCAAAGTGACCACAAAAGGTTGGACAAATAAATTTTCTCTTTGTTGGGAGTTGAACCAAAGACGGGAAAAAGCGGATGGTGGGGCAACCAAACCCTGGATGTTTTATCTACCACAGTGTACACCACAATCGTCGTTTGGAGAAGGGTTGCTGCGGCGTATATCTCGACATCAGTCGCCCATGATCTCAGTTCAGTGGTTTTGTTAGTGTTGTTGAGATAATCGCCAAGGTTCATGTTAGCATAATTAGAGAACGCCTTTGCATTTTTACACATGAAATCCACGATTTTGGCTCTAATCTCAGGGTGGTAGTTTTCTGTGCCACAGATCTCAAAACTAATTGCTCTATAAAAACAATTGCCGTCCCCAATGATTCTATGGTTGAGAGAGAGCGGTTTGGAGAGCTTGGACTTTGAGGGTCGAAATGGCAACAACTGGGTACGGGAAGACGAAGACAAGACAATGTGATGATCTGAGACGCCATCTTTCATTTGTTGGTGTAAATACCTGTGGCTCAGGAGAATCAAAACCTGTAATATTTTACATCGTCACTATCAACACTATGTCTTCCTGTGTCACCCTGCATCCCTGTGTCACCCCTGCATGCCTATGTCACTCTGCATGCCTATGTCACCCTGCATCCCTATGTCACGTTGCATGCCTATGTCACTCTGCATAACAATGTCACTCTGCATGTCTATGCCATCCTGCATGCCTATGTCACCCTGCATGCCTGCATGTCACCCTGCATGACAATGTCACTCTGCATGTCTATGTCACCCTGCATGCCTATGTCACTCTGTCTTCCTGCATGTCTATGTCACTCTGCATCCTATGTCACTCTCACTCTGTCTTCCTGTGTCACTCTGCATGCCTATGTCACTCTGTCTTCCTGTGTCACTCTGCATGCCTATGTCACTCTGTCTTCCTGTGTCACTCTGAATGCCTATGTCACTCTGTCTTCCTGTGTCACTCTGAATGCCTATGTCACTCTGTCTTCCTGTGTCACTCTGAATGCCTATGTCACTCTGTCTTCCTGTGTCACTCTGAATGCCTATGTCACTCTGTCTCCTGTGTCACTATCCTCCCTGTCTTTTCTGTCTTTTTCTCATCTTTCTGATTGGTCCTCTTATTGAAGAAATGGGGGATTGTGGTTTGAGTCTTTGCACTAGCCAAGTGTGTGTGAAGGGCTTCTGTGAACACAGAAAGTGGATGAACGAGAGAGTCACTGGAAGCGCCAACTGCTGCAACAGTAGGAGTTTAATGTTTGCACGCATGCTAAGACTTCTCTGCTGGTGATCACCTTTGCAGGTTCGCCACAGTCATCATTGTCGTCAGACTCTGCCTCATAGGTGACTGTTGCTGTTGATGATGATGTTGATGGGGCGGTGAGTGGGATGTCATACTTGATGTCTGAAGATTGGCATCCACGTTGAAATAGTCTTCATCATGAATTATGTCCATTTTCTCTTTCAGAGACAGCGCTTTTGGTTTTCGCTTCTCCATTTTGAAAGTGACGTAGCCCCGACCTGGCTCTCGATAGGGAGTCACGGCCCTTTATGACCTTCGAACTCTCTATTTTTCATGACGAAAGGAAATTCTGGAATTTGGCTTGGTTGCGTAGAAGCTAGAAAGTGATGCAATCAATAAAAATATGACATCGTATGGGACGTTTTTGAAAAAACATAGGCGCATGACGCGAAGACAGACAAGTCGAGAGGCCTTACGCTATACCGTTGGACCCATGAAAAATCTATTTTAGAAGGGAAAAAAAAATGTTCCTGTGACAAGTCAGAGCTATTAGGTAGGTTGTAATATCATTATCATTACAGTCAAACTCTAATAAGCGAAACCGCCAGGGGAATTTTTGTTCGATTATTAGATGTTTTTGTTTGATTTACCGAGACCAGTGAAAATTGTGGTATGTGACGTCGTATGTTCCGTATGTTTAGGTCATGTGACGTCGGATACAAGTTTTTTTTTTTTTTTTTTTTTTTTTTTTTTTTTTTTTTTTTTTTTTATCCGCTTATCCGCGTTTTCATTTGATTTACCGAGACAACAGAAAATTCTGTAATGTGACGTCGTATGTTCCGATTCAAGTTTCGCTTATCCGAGTGTGCAGAGACAAATTAGGTTTCCTTAACCGAAGTTTTCCTTATCAGAGTTTTCCTTATCCGATGTAAAATTAGTCATACAAAGAACAGTTTCGGCCGGGATAAAAAATTAGTTTCCCTAGTGGTATTTTTGATATATATATATATATATATATATATATATATATATATATATATATATATATATATATATATATATATCCTGAGGACAGCGAGCGCTCGAAACAGACCTGTTGATTTTAAAACTTCCTTTTACCATCCTATTTTTATTATATATATATATATATATATATATATATATATATATATATGTGTGTGTGTGTATGTATGCATGTATGTATACACATGTCATTCTATTTTCAACAGCATGACCTTGTGTTACCCGTCTGCTTAAAATAGCATCACCGATTCGACTAGGCCAGGGGAGAAAGTGTAAGCCTATTGATTGTGAAAAGAAGCTGGGACATTCCACGGCCACTCCCTCAACACTGTCCTCCTCCAAATATGTGCATTGACACGAGACAAACATGGCTACGGATGGACAAGCATCTAAAATATTAGGGCTGTTTTCTGATTCGCATGTAATTAAATCATCCCAAACTTTTTTTTTGGTAAAGAAATACACTCTACATACCATTATGTACGAATGTTTCATTCAGGGGGAAAAGAAAATCGTGCCTATCTCTTTGGGCATGAGACATAAAAAATGTTAGGTCTGTTTTCTGATTCGCATTTCATTAAATCAGTCAAACCTTTTTGTGAAAAAAAAACAAATGCACTCTACGTATCATTATGTACAACAACAACGTTTTATTCGGGTGAAAAAAAAAATCCTGCTCATCTCTTTCAGCATGAGAGGGTCTGTCACCTTCTCTCATTCTCGCATTGCACAGGGGGGGGGGCGGGGGGGGGGGGGGGGGGGGGTTATAACTCCTACCTAACTCTACCTATGATATGCAATGTTCTGTTGCACAGCTTGCGGTAATTCCGCTCCTCCCGAATTGCTCCATTCAACATTTTCAACAAAATCACACTGCCACGATTTGTTCTGAAAGCGTCAGAAGACGTGAACAGATTGACGGCCAATGCAGATCGCTGCAACCACGATTTGTTCTTAGAGCGTCAGAAGACGTGAACAGATTGACGCCACCACGTTTCTGGGAGCGTCAGAAGACGTGAACAGATTGACGCCACCACGTTTCTGGGAGCGTCAGAAGACGTGAACAGCTGGGTGGCCTCTGCAGATGGCTGCCATTAAGCGTGAAAACGGAGACGGCTCTGCCTACCAATCAGATCGCGTTACTGTTTTAAGGGCATAGGGTTTTGAAGGAAAAAAATAACAGCAGAACATGATTACAACAGATGTTCCTTTCGAACTCCTGGTCCACGGACACCGTGTGTCTTATTTCTATCAAATATGAAGTGGATTTCAAACGGGAAAGCAGAATTAGAACCCAGATTGTTATGTTTTTTTTCTCTTTCATTTGCCTCTGTTACATATAGGTAATGATACACATGTAGAGCTACCTGAGCCAGCGAAATTGCAAATTGTGTTGCGGTTGGTAGGAACAGCCATCAGGGATCCCTGTTGATGACAATAACAAATACATAAAAGAAATCATAATCATAATAAGTGAATCAAACATAAAGCTAGCAAAAAATAGTAGAGAGAGAGAGAGAGAGAGAGAGAGAGAGAGAGAGAGGAGGGGGATGGAGGGGGAGAGAGAGATAGAGATTGGATTGGGTTTGTACGTGACCTCAAATGTTTTCAGTAACATGTTTTAAATCAGGTTTTGGATGTTGGACAAACAAGCTGTAAAACACAGTGGGAGAGAGTACATGGGCAAACAAGACCTATATCAACCATATGTAGTGTGTAACATACAAATATGAAATATTTGATTACATGCGGGAACAAAGGTAGCCATTTTTCAGAAGAAAAAAAAAATGATCACCTGAAATTAAGTGTATGCTGATCATAAGAGAACAGATGGGCAAAGGATAATGATTGTTAGGTGAATCAAATGAATTGACACAATCCGATATAATTGTTTATTATACGTATAACTGTATTTTGTAAAGTATATTATTGATTGATTAGTCGTCAGATAATAATGGTGTGTATGTTATTTTTGTTAGAGAATTTTTTCTGGTTTAATTGTAAACAGGCATTATATTCTTCGATTTTATATCTGAATTTTTATTTTTTCAGGAAGACAGACATCTGTGGATTTTGTTTCATTAGTTTACAAGTATACAAATAGTATTTTGCAAACAATATTAAGAAAGAAAAGATGCTGTCTGTAAAAATGTTACTGTCATAACCGAGCAACACAAATGATTCTGTTAATCGTACATTTCTTGCATTTATACACCTTTCTTTCATTAAATCAATGAGATTGTTCAAAAAACCTGTACGATGTCACATTTCCAAAACATGTGATCAATACTATCCTTGTGCATTCCACAGAAATTACAAGTATCGTGATCAACTATTCCAATTTCCTTTAGGATAATGTTCGTACCTAGGCATCGATGTACAATCTTCAACTGAAACCATTTAAGCTTTACGTCATTTATTTCATGTATATAGTGGAAGCACGATTTCCAGTCATGGATTGTTGAGAGCTTTAAGTCCCATTTGTAACAGCATTTTGGTCTCAGAGATTTTTCTACCATTATATCATAGTACAGTTTTGAGCCTTTGTTAATTGCAAATATGTTCCTAAAACAAAGTGATTCGTTTAGATGTTTATTATCCTTGATCGTAATATTATACTTTTTCACGCAATCGTTTATTGCTGATGTATAACCGGCAAAAGTAACAAAGTCAATGTTTACATTATATTTTTTCTTTGAACCGCATATGCGACAAAATCTTCCCATTATCATCAAAAAAAAAACTGCGCAAGATTGTAGATACCTTTGTTTGTAAGCTCTCTGGAAACAATAAATTTCTTCCCTACTTGAATTCGTTTATTGTAAAAAATCGGCTCGGCTAGAGTTCCGCGGAATTCTTAGGTACATTTATAATAGAAAACATTCATTGACTCGAAGACATCCTTCCAAAAGTGATTGTATTTTGCAAAACTGGAGACAAACTCAGGACCAAATTTATTAATCAGAGGCCATTTGGGAAAGTTTTTCAACAAAATATGTTTCCATTTATGAGTTGATTTTTCCACTTTTCTAATCCAAGACAGCTTCAAAGATAAAACAAATGTCTTTAAGTCAGGAATACCAATGCCACCATTTTTTAATACTTTTGTGTGAAATTTTGCGGCTAATTTTATCTGTCTTTTTATTCCAAACGAATTTGTAACAGATACGTTGACATGTCTGAAAAAAATATTCAGGTGGATTCGGTAAAAGTAGCCACAAATGAGTCAATTTTGAAAGAATAATTGATTTTAGTATGGGCAACTCTGCCAAGTGGAGTTATCTGTCGTTTTACCCATACTTTGAATAAATGTTTTATATCTGTCAATCTTTCCGAATAATTTATGTTAATACATTCTCTAAGATCGTTCGTAAACCACATTCCAAGTATTTTAAATTTTGATGGATTCCAGTCCATTCCCAAATGTTCCATGTAACGGATTTCACTAGTTTTTTTTCTGCTTCCCAACCAAATAGCGCTAGTTTTGCCTTTGTTCATATGGAGGCCTGACACACACCCAAACCGAGCAAGAACGTCGATACATGTTTCAAAAGATTTTCTATCCCCTGCAAGCAGGAATTCAGTGTCATCAGCATATTGAGACAGTTTGTATTCAATGTTATTCATTCTGATCCCGTGAATATCTGGATTTTTCTCTTACCATTATAGCTAGCACTCTCGACACAAAGTACAAACAAATAGGGGGATACGGGGTCTCCTTGTCTGCATCCTCTTTTAACTTCCAACCAATCTGATACCTGACCATTTACAATAACACAAGATTTTATATTGCTATAAAACACATTTATCCATCTGCATATATCTTCTTGAATCCAAAAGCTTTTAATACCTTAAACATAAATTCCCAATTAATTGTGTCAAAAGCTTTTTCAAAATCTATGTTCAGTAATAATCCTGGTAAATTGTGCTTATCTAAGTAGGCTATTGTGTCATAGATTAATCTCAAATTATCACCTATGTATCTATTTCTAACAAATCCTGTTTGGTCTTCATTAATAACATGTGGTAGTACATTTTTCAAACG
>JADBJO010000885.1:394412-399412 GCA_016801955.1 Conus betulinus
GCCACACAGAAGGCTAACACAACGTGTCACTGTTTTCACAGAAAGTAAATCGGCCGTTTCCCGCACAGTAGTTCCATGCACATAGTCCAACTTTGACACAACTTGATTCACAGACTGCAGAACATGGAGGTCACATATAAGACTTGAAAGCCTGTCGTGTTAACAACGTCAAAACCTGAGGAGAGAAGAGAGGGGAATGGGGGGGGGGGGGGGGGGGGGGGGTGGGGGGGGGGGGGGGGGGGGGGGGGGGGGGGCTGCAGTTGTCTATGATATTGGCTGAGGATTCAGAGACTATTCCCTTCCCCCTACTTCCCCCATCCCCTTTCCTACACGAGCGTACTCTTTTAATTACAACGCTTCAATTTCTTCTCTCTCTCTCTCTTTCTTTTCGGAACTTGAACGGGGTGTGGACGGGGACGCGGGGCAGGGGAAGGGGCTGTCGGTTCCGGAGTCCCGAGATGTTCCATTTGAGAGGTCTAAACGTGCAGGGTTGGGGAGATTACTTACCGAGTCACCCATGTGGAGGCTGAAAGGTATTTGGAACACGTCTGTATCATGAATGAAAAACCTGGGAATGGCAGTCTCGTTGCTGCGAATTGCAGGAATGCGTTGTGGCATGTCATTCATACAACAGAAATGTCTGTCTGTGTCTGTCTGTCTGTCTGTCTATCTATCTATCTGTGTGTCTGTCTCTAAATGCATATGTATTAAACTACATACAAGCCTATCTTTCATTTACCCTTATCCTTTGTTTGGAAGTAATCTAGATATTGGAAAGCTTCATCCTAAAACACTGTTGTGGTTATTGATCTTGTTGTTGTTGTTTACATTATTTCTATAAGAGAGAGAAGATGGGTGGGAGGGGGTGAGAGAGAGGGGACCGATAGACGAAAGTTGAGGGAGAACGGGGTTGCGAGTGGGTTCAGGTATTCCTTCATAACGACAAACAGAGGGGAAAAAAAGGACGCATCTGTCATTAAAGTGAAGGACATTTCAGAATTATTGGGACACAAAACAGGAACCGTCAAACTGATTCTCAGTTTGTTTCGACATTGTTCTGGTTCTATGCAGTCACAGGGACCCTTGTATTATAAATATGTTTCATACAGCATCTCACAGTCGACTTGCGCCTTGAAACAGACTGTAAGCCTTTTGGTGGTGAAATGACTCTTAGGGAGCTTTGCCATAGTCGTCGGGGGGGGGGGGGGGGGGGAGGATTGCAACTCTCTGTGAAAACATCGCAAATGGTTTCCCTTCAGCGGAACAGAAGAACGTAAACACTATATTCAACACTTCAAAGAAATGGAGGCAAGAACGCCATGATTACAGAGACAGAGACAGACAGAGAGAGAGAGAGAGGGAGAGAAAGAGGGAGAGGGAGGGAGGGAGGGTTTGTGTTGAAAGAACAGTTATCACGCACAACTGTTATCCTTTTCCCTTCGAGCCAGTGCCAGTTCCTATTCAGCGGAAGATACCTGAAGCAATGCCGTGGGAGCTTCAGACTGAATTGAAAGGACTGCCAAAAGGCCACCCACCACAGGCCTCTGTTTGCCAGTGACGGCAGATAAGATGGCGGTGATCACAGCTGTAGCGGAATCTGGGAAACAGAGTTTCTCACTTGAAAAGAGGGGAGGTGAGTGACCCCAGGGCATCTGAAAACAGCTCTGCCCGCACAAAGCCGCACAAAGCCGCCATTCTGTGTCTGTGTTGACCAGGATACATAGCGAAGGGGAGAGAGGCAGGCAGAGCTACAGAGAGATCCTTTTTCATGTATATGAGTACACGAGTGCTGTTCTGAGAAGCCAGAGAGTTTTCACATGAACCATAAAGTCGACTACGCCATTTCTCGAAGAATTCCCCCGAGTTGCGAGAAACTTCGCCATTCTGCCGAACCACCTCTAGAGAAAATCAACGTAAGTGGTTTCGTCACGACCTTCAATGACCCTCGTGAACGCTCGGGCAGCAGTCTGTGGGCTCTTTGAGCGGGTTCCTGACACGCGGAAACAGGTAGCACGTGCAGAGACAGGGTCAAGAGAATAGGAAGGATGGGAGAGCAGGCGCACACCCTGAGCTGCCACATAGCCGGTTATTCGGAGGCTGTGCTGTGTGACGAGGCATCGTCATGCCAGAGCTACAACCTCCAGATCAGATCAGACATCTGTGTACTCTACTGCAAGTACCACAAGCACACACAATGATGGCACAGACAATGTTACATAGGTACACAAGCACTGTGGGTAAATGCGCAGGTCAGACATCTGCTAGATCGTAGCCATGAGACCCCCCTCTTCTTATATTTTCTCATCTCAGTCATTAATTCAGTTGTCCACAACGTTCAAATCATGTGCAGAGTGGTCTCCAAAACGAAGCAGATAGGGTGTAGCGTATATGGACTAGTCAGCACGCAGTGACACCTTATTGAAAAAAAAACTGAAAATGTCCACGTCCGCATGCGTGAACATCATGAAGTTAGTCCACCTCTTTTCCTGGCTGAAGTTTTACATTGTGACCGTAGACAAAAAAGGGGAGTTAAAAGTTTCTTGTACACGGGCAGCGGGATAGAAAGGAAATCACTAGCACAGAACTGCTAGAAGATAGGGATATCATTTGTACGGAAAAGCCACCGGTATCTCCGGGGGCCACAGATGAACACACTTTGAAACGCACGGGATGACCTGGTCTCTTCTCTACTCTTTGTGTCCTCTTCTCTTTCTCTCTTCTCAGTTTTGAAACGACGGTCAATCGATGAGTGTCTTTTGCAAAAATTTTTTTTCTTGCTGAGGCACTGGCTCGTTGGCTCTATCAAACAGTCCCTCTGTTAGGTAAGACGTACTCTGCAGTCGGGCAACATAACGCTAAACCTGTACGTTTCTCTTCGATGAGCCCAATCCAAGGACCAGATCTTTCAGGCCAGGTTTTTTTTCTCTCCTGTAGCAGCGAGTGTCAGGAAATTCTTTCCCCTTCAGCTTCAGATGATAAACGTTAATTCGTCAAGGACCTCCTCATACACTCTTTACGGACAGCCTCATTCCGGATAGTTTTTCCTCTGGTCAGTTCAAATTAAGATCTTCCAGTTCCATTTCATGCTCCCGTCTGTCCTGTCGTGGCAATGGTCAGGGCACTGCTCAGAGACAATGACATGGAGGAGTTTAAGATTTTCCAGCGGAAAGATATTGTCTCTCAGATTTCTTGCCCTGATTTATCAGGACCAATCGATCCTGTCAATAGCGTGCAAAGGCCTCATAATTTTGTTTTTCACCCCATCCCACCCCACTCTTCTACTTCAGTCTGGACTAAGATTCTTCTGCATGTCTGCAGGTATTGAACAGGAGACCCAGTTAAAGAAGTGTGCAACGTCAGAAGTTCTCTCCCTTGTCCTCCAGGCTGTTCTCTGCAGTATGAACGCGAAGACAAATGACAGTGGCGACCGGTGACAGACTTCAGTTGCCTCAGCAAGTTTATTTTGGCCCCGAAGTTTTCCGTCGATAGGGCACGCAAAGTACAACGCTGTGTTCTTCGAAGTGACAGGACAGTAAGCCTTGACTGCCTGAGCGCCCACTCTCATCTTCCTGTTTTTCTCTTCCTCTCAGAAGTTCGTGCGCATCATGCCCTTGGGGTTGGTGTCCTTTTTTTTTTCAAATCCCCGCCTTGGTCATTCTTCACGTCCGTACATGTACACAAGGATATTGGTAGTGCATCTGTGTGCATCCCCTCTTACTTTGAATTATCGAGACGATCTGTTCCAGCAACATGCAGATCTCACTCTACTTTTGTCTATTCTAGTAAATATTATCTCCTCTCTGAGACTTACTGTACGTCGGGGGGAACTCAGACTCTGTTCCCTGTGGGATTTTGTTTATCTGGAAACACATGATTTTACTGCTCTGCCCATTCCTTAAGCCAACAAGATTATTAGGATAGTTTCGAATCTTTCACAGGTCACTTCTTCTGCTCCGAGAGAGGCTCAGGGGGTTATTAGTGACACGGCAGTCGCATCTCCTGGCAGCTGCATCAGACCTAATCCACACAGGTGCCGGTTTATGTTCTATTCAGTGAGCTTTCAGGGCGTGGTCTATGTTAGGCAGTGGATTAGATTCTCCTACAACATAAGACAAAACCTTCGACAGTCTCCATTTCCTTAGCTCTATCTCACTGGGCTTCCAGTGAGGGTTCCTCTTTTTCCCAAGAGCCCACTCAAGATTCCCGCTGCTTCAAGAAGTATGTGAACTTTGGTCGATGGGGAAGTCCCCTTTACATCTGTGTGCTGGAAGTCAAAGAAGTCTGCAATGTTTCTTTCCTTTGTGGTTCTTTCTGAGAGGAAAGTCAGTCACTGTTTGCTCTTGCAACAAGACAGTTGTGGCACAACCACACACACATAAGGGAGAAACTAGGGCGGTACACATTCTCGTCTTTTGAACAGCTGGGTTGTCTCCGTGTTCAACCAACCTGAAACTCTCCAGATTTCTCACTTCGCTCGCTGAATTCCAGAAAAGCTGAATGTTCTGGCAGATTCTTTAACTAGACAAAATCAGATTTGCCACGCAGAAAAAAAATACCGAGGTTTTTAGGTTTGGGGAACTAATCTTAGGGACCTCTTTGCCTCCAGGTGGAACAGTCGGGCTCCTGTGTTTGCGTCTCGTATTCCAGAGCACAAACCTCTAGCTGCAGTTGGTGCAGTCAGGAAGGTATGTTTCCTGTTCTTTTCCCCACGTGCCTGTGATTTCTCCAGTTCTGAACAAAATCCGCAGAGAAAACTGACCAAACCATCTTGGTTTACCCAAGAACTTGGATGAAAACGCATATATAAACATTTTATTGAATCTTAGGGCGGTAGTAATTCGTCTCTCTTCCAGGGAAGACATACTAGTTCAACCGAGGTCCGTTAGATGGCACACTGACGCTAGCTCCCTGTCATTCCATGTCAGTTTCCTTATTACGTCATCTTACCCGGAATAGAAAGTTCCGACCTTTTGCAGAGTTAAAATAACTACGAAGCAAGT
>JADBJO010000885.1:409412-426912 GCA_016801955.1 Conus betulinus
TGGTGCAGAAAGGAGATTGCCTATAGTGGTGGTGGTGGTGGTGGTGGTGCAGAAAGGAGATTGCCTATAGTCGTGGTGCATAAAGGGGAATGCCTATAGTGGTGGTGGTGGTGCAGAAAGAAGAATGGCTATAGTGGTGATGGTGCAGAAAGTAGAATGCCTATAGTGGTGGTGGTGCAGAAAGTAGAATGTCTATAGTGGTGGTGGTGGTGCAGAAAGAAGAATGCCTATAGTGGTGGTGGTGCAGAAAGAAGAATGGCTATAGTGGTGATGGTGCAGAAAGAAGAATGCCTATAGTGGTGGTGGTGCAGAAAGGGGAATGCCTATAGTGGTGGTGGTGCAGAAAGGGGAATGCCTATAGTGGTGGCGGTGCAGAAAGGAGATTGCCTATAGTGGTGGTGGTGCTGAAAGGGGAATTCCTATAGTCGTGGGTGCTGAAAGGAGATTGCCTATAGTGGTGGTGGTGCAGAAAGGGGAATACCTATAGTAGTGGTGCAGAAAGGAGATTGCCTATAGTGGTGGTGGTGCAGAAAGGGGAATACCTATAGTAGTGGTGCAGAAAGGAGATTGCCTATAGTGGTGGTGGTGCAGAAAGGGGAATACCTATAGTAGTGGTGCAGAAAGGAGATTGCCTATAGTGGTGGTGGTGCAGAAAGGGGAATACCTATAGTAGTGGTGCAGAAAGGAGATTGCCTATAGTGGTGGTGGTGCAGAAAGGGGAATACCTATAGTCGTGGTGCAGAAAGGAGATTGCCTATAGTGGTGGTGGTGCAGAAAGGAGATTGCCTATAGTGGTGGTGGTGCAGAAAGGGGAATACCTTTAGTCGTGGCGGTGCAGAAAAGGGAATGCCTACAGTCGTGGTGATGCAAAGTGACCGGTCACGAGTGTTGCCATTGCTTCTTTGCATAGATAGTGGCTGATGTTGTTGTTGTTGTCGTACCTGGCTAAAAGACTCCAGGGATCATCCAAACAGCAGAAATACTTGAACACTATGGTACAAATGCATCAGCTAAGGATAAAAAAATATTACATGTGTGACCGTTTTTCATTACCCCGCCACGTGGGGCAGCCACACTCCGACTTCGGGGTTTTGGAGACTGATAATGTTATGCTAGGAGCTTGTCACGATTGAAGACAATCCCCGCGCATACTATGAAGAGCATAACAACATTTTGATGTAGCTTTGGTGTTCTAGCCTATGTCAATTGGTCTGACACAGCCTTAAGCCAAGGCGAAAGATAGTGGTGCTGAACTGAAGGATTTCTTTTAGATTCAAGAGAAGCACTTTGACAGACCGTTTATTTGAATTCTCACGGACCAAAGACTCGCCACACAGGACTAGTAGATTACGACCAGGTTCGGAATGTTTTTAATGACATTTTGACCAGTACTGGTTGAAGAAGAGGTGAACGGATTCAGAATCATTGACTTGAATATTGTTTGTCTTTCCTGAATAAAACCAAACAGGTCGAAAAGGCGTCGTTTTTTTCCCCGTTTGTTTGCCTGTGTTTTTTTCTTTGCTTGTAATCTGACTCTTTCGTTTTGCGACATAGTAATTTCTCCTGCAAGTATGGAATCGGAATATATTAATGGCATTCTGACCAATACTGACCGAAGAAGAAGCGGAACGAGACATCATTTTTTTCTTTTTTATTGCCGAGCACAAACCAAGAAAGGTCATCGAAGGTTCGAACCACCATCACACACTCAACAACCAAAACGACACAAGACTCCCAACAGGCCGTCATCCCCACGTGCCAGTAGTCCCCACAGCGGACAGTCCGACCTCAAAGACAAAACGGCCGTCGCAATAGTCTGACACGTCGTAAAAATGAAGGCCTACTTTCTGCCTGCAGCACGCGTCGATCATAGTGCCAACAGCGCGCCAGTCCTATCAGACGTCTCTGTCAGAACGACTGCCAATGTTTATTTGCCATGGCCTCTTGATGCATGGAAACATCGCCATCCCCCCAAATGATCGTGATACTTAGTGCTTATGTGATGCTACGTCTCGAGTATTGTATAAGCTTTTTGCACTTTACATTAAGTCATAAAGAGCGCACGCTCGCACGCACGCACACACACACACACACACACACACACACACACACACACACACACACACACACACACACACACACACACACATACACACACACACATACATACACACGCGCGCGCGCGCGCACGCGCATACGCACACGCGCGCGTGCGCGCACGCACAGGCACGCTCGCGTGCGCACACGCACACATGCACACCCACACACCCACACTCACACGCACACACAGACACAGACAGACACACACAGACACACACACACACACACACACACACACACACACACACACCACACATACTTGCACACCTTACTATCAGTAACAAATGGCAGGAAAATCCCAGCATGGTAGCAACAGACAGATCACTGGTGAATAGAGAAGTGGACAGTAGGGTGGTATTGGGGACATTTTCCCCCTTAGGCTACAGCATTTTGGTATGTGTCGCAAATCACCGGCCACTGGCTCTCAGAGAGAAGGCACAGTCATTGAAAAAGAGCTGAAACCAAATGTCCAAGACGCGCGCGCGCGCGTGTATATATATATATATATATGTGTGTGTGTGTGTGTGTGTGTGTGTGTGTGTGTGTGTGTGTGTGTGTGTGTTTAAACCAGACAATCTTCACTTTTTGTTTCAGTTGGGTGGGTATTAAAGCCCAGCGACAAAATATGGTCTATTCAGGGCTGTCAGGACACGGAGAAAATAGACGTGTCTGGACACACACACACACACACACACACACACACACACACACACACACACACACACACACACACACACATCACACACACACTCACACACACACACACACACACACACACACACACACACACACACACACACACACACACACACACACACACACACACACACACACACACACACACACACACACACACACACACACACACACCTCTAGGTAAACAGACACTGCAGAATGGACCGCAGGTGTCCACTTCGGACCGTGTGTTCTGTCTCAGTTCCTTCTTGTTAGATTACAACACCAAAAGAGTTGGCATGTTATAAGCTGCAACGAGAGAGAGAGAGAGAGAGAGAGAGAGAGAGAGAGAGAGAGAGAGAGAGAGAGAGAGAGAGAGAGAGAGAGAGAGAGAGAGAGAGAGAGAGAGAGAGAGAGAGAGAGAGAGAGAGAGAGAGAGAGAGAGAGAAGACTTACGCTAGGGAAAAGACAAGACAGTGGGCCACAGAGACAAAAAAGTGGACACATGATTTTTTTTTTCAAAAGAGAAGGGGGAGGGGAAATGCCATCACAGGAGGAGGGGGCGGTAGGCAGTAGAGTGGAAGAGAGGAGCAGAAGAAGTGAGGCAAATACCATCACAGAAGAAGTGAGGCAAACACCATCACAGAAGAACTGAGGCAAAACCATACCAGAACTGAGGCAAATACCATCAGAAGAAGTGAGGCAAATACCATCACAGAAGAAGTGAGGCAAAAATACCATCGCAGAAGAAGTGAGGCAAAAAAACCATCACAGAAGAAGTGAGGCAAATACCATCGCAGAAGAAGTGAGGAGGCAAATACCATCGCAGAAGAAGTGAGGCAAATACCATCGCAGAAGAACTGAGGCAAATACCATCGCAGAAGAAGTGAGGCAAATACCATCACAGAAGAAGTGAGGCAAATACCATCGCAGAAGAAGTGAGGCAAATACCATCGCAGAAGAAGTGAGGCAAATACCATCACAGAAGAACTGAGGCAAGTACCATCACAGGAGAACTGAGGCAAGTACCATCACAGAATCACAGAACTGAGGCAAGCACCATCACAGAAGGACAGAGGCAAGTACCATCACAGGACTGAGGCAAGTACCTTCACCAGAAGTAACAAAAGGCGTGGATACAAAAGACACTGCAAGATAATTGCATCTCCCCCCCTCCCCTCCCTCACTAAATATGAACACTGCAGTGATCGCGCGGTAATTGCAGGGAAAGTACTATTGACTGAAGTTGGATACAGAGACTCTTTCAAGCTGCCGTTCCCTGGGGACCGATTTTGGTTTGCTGGGACCAACAGCTAAACTAGAACGTAGATTTCGTCCGATTTAAATAAGCAAAAATTGTAAGCTAACAAATATTTTTCTTTCAAATAGCCTTTGCTTTACGGTCACATCGACGTTGAAATTGATTGTATTCTGTGCAGTGACAGTTTTTAAATCAGTGCTGTACCTCACACAATCCTACATCATACTTTTTTGGTTCCAACGCTGGGTTAAAAAGACAGCACTGCTGTCAGCGGACAGTGAATCTCTCATGGTCGTAGGTCTGAGCCGGCTACCACACAGAAAAACCGACAAAAAATCAATATTTTTGGGAAACGAGCAAAAAAACAAACTCCGACAGTGTGGGAAATGGGTATGGTTTGTCTCTCCATCGACTTTGATAATCAAAGTAGAATGTAGGACAATCCGGGAGCCCCGTTTCTGTGGCCTCTATATTCTCACTGATTCTGGTTTCTCTGGAATCGGTTCTGGCACTGGCTGTTGAGTAAGGGTGCAGGGTAGTCGATGTTGGGAGGTTTGCAACATTCATGGCATGATCACTGGCATTGCTGAGCTACCGTTCACGACTTGACAACTGTCGCTGAAAGTATTTGTTCAAGGAATAAACGTTTTGGCTTTTCAATCGTTAACATTTCGTATGCTCCATGTCATATTAAAAAAGAATAAGAAATGCATGGAAAGTGACTCTTGTAGTCCGTATCTACCATCATTCCCTGGCCAAATAGACAAATTAGTAAATAAAATTTTAAAAAGTCATTTGTCTTTTCACTCGTGAATCAGTAGCTTAGAAGGGTTGTAAAATTACATACAAAAGTGAAAGCCTACCTGCGATCGATTCATCGTATGCCCCCTGTTACATAAAACACACATCTTATTGGACAAACGTTTGGTGGGGATCCAGATCAACGGGTGGATCTTGGATCCGTTCGACCATGGCGGAGGTATGCGTTCTTCCAAGTTCCCTTTCAGTTTCCCAGTGATTCACTGTCTGACATCTGTCTGTGCATGCAAGCACGCACACACACGCGCGCATACAAACGCACTGTTCAAGCACAGACTATACACACATGCATACAGGGATCGTTCCTCTGTTCATGTTTATACATTGAGATCACTTGAACCCAGGAAACATTACACTGAAGAATGTACTCGCACGCACGCACGCGCGCGCACACACACACACACACACACACACACACACACACACACACACACACACACACACACACACACACACACACACACACACACACACACACACACACACACACATACACACACACGAGACACAGAGAGAGAGAGAGAGAGAGAGAGAGAGAGAGAGAGAGAGAGAGAGAGAGAGATTTGGGCTACTTCCATGTACCAGCGAGCTATACAAAGCGCAAACCTAACGTGTGTGAAGTACGCGCATGTACCTCAGAGAGAGAGAGAGAGAGAGAGAGAGAGAGAGAGAGAGAGAGAGAGAGAGAGAGAGAGAGAGAGAGTGTGTGTGAGTGTGTGTGTGTGTGTGTGTGTGTGTGTGTGTGTGTGTGTGTGTGTGTGTGTGTGTGCGTGTGTGTGTGTGTGTGTCCCCCTCGCCTCCATATACCTGCGAGTGACCTAAAGCACAAACCTAGCGCTTGTGTGTGTGTGTGTGTGTGTGTGTGTGTGTGTGTGTGTGTGTGTGTGTGTGTGTGTGTGTGTGTGTGTGTGCTGTACGCGCTTGCATCGTTCGTTCCCTTTGGGTAGTGGCGGTTGGTGGTTGTTGGTTGTTGGTGTGTTGGTGGTGGTGGTGGTGGTTGGTGGTTGGTGGTGGTGGATGGTGGTTGGTGGTTGGTGGTGGGGGTGGTGGTGGTGGTGGTGGTGGTTGGTGGTTGTGGTTGGTGGTGGTGTGGTGGGTGGTGGTGGGTGGTGGTGGTGGTTGTGGTGGTTGGTGGTGTGGTGGTGGTGGTGGTGGTGGTTGGTGGTGGTTGTTGGTGGTGGTTGGTGGTGGTTGGTGTTGATTGGTGTGTTGGTGGTTGGTGGTGGTGGTGGTGGTGGTGGTGGGTGGTGGTGCCATCAGAAAACAATGCGACCAACACACACAGCTAGCACGTGAGAAGTTTTATCGACGCAGACGACGGACTAAGGGGGCTGATCGATGGTCCGACCCCACGACGGCAATAGTCTTGAAACCCGACGGTCCCTGCATGGCCGTCCCCTGAGAGGTCTGACGTGCCAGCGCTGTCGATAGAGCGGCCGTCAAATACAGTGACAAAGCGTTATGAGCATGTGTGACAATGTGCATTGATCGTGCTGGTCAATATTGGCACACACACACACACACACACACACACACACACACACACACACACACACACACATCAGGTGGCGGTGTGTGTGCATTACAGCATCTCTGCCCATCAGAAGCTGGAAAGGTGGTGGTGACACATTTTTTTTTGCGGGTCATGTTAGAGAATGAAAGCGGGATTTCATAACTTTCTTTTTCTTTACGTGTCTGTCCGCGAGCATAGGCACGCGCTGACGTGTATGTTGTTGTTCTTCAGTTGAACGTCTTTCCACTAAAAGTGATATCAGACGATGTGAGTGTGTGTGAGTGAGCGCGCACGCATGCGTGTGTGTGTAGGTGTGTGCGTGTGTGTGTGTGTGTGTGTGTGTGTGTGTGTGTGTGTGTGTGTGTGTGTGTGTGTGTGTGTGTGTGTGTGTGTGTGTGCGCGCGTGTGTGTGCGTGCGTGTGTGTGTGTGTCTGTGTGAACATGTGCATGCCTGTATGATTCAATTACAATAACAAATAAAGCAACCCCCCCCCCCCCCCCCCCCCCCTCAGGAAAACATTAAAGTGAAAAAAAAATCAATAACACAATATGTAAAACTATAGGGAGAGCGTCCAATGGCCACTTTGTCAGTTCTTGAGCACTGTCAATCATATTTGGATAGGTAGTACGATGCAAGTCAATTAATGTGTAGGACGAACGGTTAACCACTCAAAAAATTGTTAAACAAATTCAAAGATAAATACCAGCTGAACTATGTGACAAAACTTTTGCAAAATTATGTAAAGATAAAACCAGTCATTTAATAATCTAGATAGAGACAGGGAACCGGATCCATCAGATGGAGTCTCGTCACCAGTTTTGCTAATAATTTCCTTTGCTCTTGGACAGTAAATTAATAGATGTTCAACTCCAACTCCTTCTCCACACATACATTTAACATTTTTTGCCGAATTTTGTTCGAAGTGAATTCAAACGCATTCTGTGCATTAAGCTTTGTATTTCTCTAGATATGGAGACAAGGCTGGGTCTTGATGAGGCCAATATATTTTTTACAGAATTGGGATTTAATACAGCTGCGGTAATAGTTAATTTCTGAGTTCTCTAATACATTTCTGAATTTTTTACTGGACGTTTCGTTTATTAAAGAATAACATTCACTTAAATCAAAGGGATGTCAAGTGGTATTGATCCTTCGACATTTCGGGCTGCCTTTCTTGCAGCCTGATCGACCCTCTCATTTGCTGAAATTCCACAATGAGAAGGTACCCAGCAAAATGTGACTGTAATGCATTTAGCTGACAGAAGATGTATGACAGTTTATTTCTGTTATTATCTCAACACGTACTTCTGGATTGGAAGACTGAATAGCGCTAAGGGCCGATTTAGAATCGGTGCATACTAGAGTTTGACAAGAGTTAATAGGAAAACTCAAGACGTGTTGTAATGACATCAAAATGGCAACAAGCTCAGCACTGAAAACTGAAAAATGTCTACCAAGATGGTACAACTTTTCCGCTTTTTAAATCAGGTATTGTAAATGCTGCTCCTGTATCCAGATTATCTAGCACTGAACCATCCGTATAGGTTTTCAAATAGTTTTTGTATGTATTTTCTAAATAAATATCGATGACATTTTTCAATATATAAGGTGGATCTTTTTTGGACACATTTCCATATATTTTTGTATCAAAGGTAGCTTTGGCTTGCTCCTATCTTGGAAAAGGTAAAAAGGACAGCTTATTAGCAATTTTTGTTTCGTTTTGATTAGAATCTTTTAGGAGGTTAGAGGCAAATGACTGGATTGATTTTGTTGATTGCATTCTTCTGGCCCGTTTCACGAAATCTGTTTCTGAATTTAAGGATACTTCTTTTGCACAGAAGTTATCCTGTGGAAGACTCTTTAATACGAATTTTGAAGCACATGCTTCTCGTAATGCATTCAGAGGTAATGTTTCCGATTTCACTGTATGTTCCTATGTTAGATGTATGTGTGGGAACTCCCAGGGCAAGTTTGTAAGCCTTGCAGGCAATGCTCTGTAGTTTATTTAATAGATATTGTGGAGCGCTGAAAAAGACTTCTTGAGCATAGATTAATCGTGAGCGCACAAGAGCAGTAGATAATAAAGTTAAAGTATGCGTGTCTTGCCCCCACGGTTTGTTTGTTTATATTTTCAAAAGTTTAAACTTTCCCTTGCTTTGTTTAAGATGTATTCAATATGAACATTCCAAGAAAGTTTGGAGGTTAAGTATACACCTAGGAATTTAACAGTTTTTACATATTCTAAAGCAATGCCATCTAAAGTAAATGAGGGGGAGTTTCTCCGGATCATATCATCATTGAATAGCATAATATTTGTTTTTTCTACTGAAAGTACTAGTCCGTTTTCATTTAAAAAGCTAACAATTTATTCAGTTCATGTTGGTATTTAATTCGTGTATAGTTTAGCCATCTAAAAGAAGTTTTTTCTTTCATAGTTACCTTCATCCATTGGCGTGTATGTGCGTGCGTGCATGTTAATGTGTGTGTGTGTGTGTGTGTGTGTGTGTGTGTGTGTGTGTGTGTGTGTGTGTGTGTGTGTGTGTGTGTATGTATGTATGCTTGCGTGCGTGTCTATGCGTGTCCGTGTGTGTGTGTGTGTGCGTGTGTGTGTGTGTGTGTGTGTGTGTGTGTGTGTGTGTCTCTCTCTCTCTCTCTCTCTCTCTCTCTCTCTCTCTCTCTCTCTCTCTCTCTCTCTCTCTCTCTCTCTCTGAGAGTGCAAAATGTGCCGGCGTCAAGTGGTTATCTAACAGTCTCAAGACGAGTGCACTCAGTCGCCATTAGTCTTAGACTAATTCTGTTATAAAAATTTGGCTCTTCGCTTTTTCTCGATTTTCTTCCGTTTATTTTCGTGCATCATCATCAAACCTTACTTCACTTTTATTGCCATATGTATACATGATTGTTCAGTTCTGTTTTTCTGTTTGGTGGTATTGGCCAACCATTCCTTCATTTACATATTGTCTTGTCCATGTAAAGCTGACATGGTGTGATCAGACCAGAGGAGCGCACACTGCACATTCGTTTTTTGTTTCTTTTGTTTGTTTTTTTTTAAATACAAAATATATCTGCTGCATGTTGCTGTTAAATAAACCCTAAAGCGTTCACGTTTCGTGCTTACTAAAACATGTCCAAGTGTCCGGATCGCTGACAAAAGTCTCATGATTCCAGACTGCAACATCGTGTGTCGTGATGTTACCTGACATGATCAGAAATAAACTTGACGTAAAGCATCCTATATCATCATCTTCCTGTTAACTGATGAAGTAGACAGAAATCCTGCTCGAAGCAGACAGAAATCCTGCTTGAAGTTGACAGAAATCCTGTTTTGAAGTAGACAGAAATCTGCTTCATCATCACTGAAGTGGCTTGGCGGTTTAATGCATACGATGGCTGGCGTCGATGTAGACAAAGGCAATATCATGACGTTAGGTCACAAATCTTCAGACGCTTCCGAAAATAGTTATAATTCAAGCAGTGTCAGTGGTCGCTCTCAACCCCAAACCAAAGACCACGCGCTACCATCTACTGTAGGTCTGTTAAGCGCTTCAGTATGAGTGTACTTTCGCCTGATTAAAGACCACGCTACCATCTACTGTAGGTCTGTTAAGCGCTTCAGTATGAGTGTACTTTCGCCTGATTAAAGACCACGCTACCATCTACTGTAGGTCTGTTAAGCGCTTCAGTATGAGTGTACTTTCGCCTGATTAAAGACCACGCTACCATCTACTGTAGGTCTGTTAAGCACTTCAGTATGATTGTACTTTCGCCTGATTTCAGGATGGCACATTTCAATGACGTTTTTATTTATTTTTTTTTTTCGATCTTTATCAAACATTGGACGTTTTCTATGACACATCACTAGCAGCAATAGGGAAACTTGAACCACATCCGCGACAGATAGTCATGCGTTCAAATCTTCCTTGTTGGGTGAGAAAAAATGAATAAGAACAACTTCCGTATCGGTCGTGACTGCGAAAGTTAATGGTTTCATAAGGAAAATCCGTTGACCTCTAACAGGAAGAGAACAGAGTGCAAACACAATCCAACACGGTAAACAACGACATTAAAACAAGGAAATCAGCACACACACACACACACACACGCACGCACGCACGCGCGCGCGCACAGACACATACAGACACGCGCGCGCGCAAACATATAGGCAACAAAGTGACTAATCTAATTAGTAATTCAGAGAAAATGTTCAACTAAAGTTTAAGTGCAATTAAAATACAGCTTCGCTATGGCGCTATGGCATTCAATAGACGTTACAAACATATCATAAAGCAACTCACAAACATCACTCACACCATCTCCAGTCTTAAGGGAAAATAGATACACACACAAACAAACACGAATGGCAACAGATAGACGTAAAATAAATACCTCCCTTCTCATAGTTGTTTTTTTTTTTTCTACATAGTCGAATCTTTGCATTCACATGCAGTATGGAGAAAGAAGAACATAATCCTGTCTACTCTTAAATCAGCCGAAATTATTTTTCTGCTTAACTCAAAGGACATCTTTGAATTAATAAAAAAAAATTCAGGTTTCCTCTTTCACTCCTGTTTGTGGTCTCAAAGCCCTTTACAAAATATGTCATTGAAAACCTGATGCAATATCTTGAGAACACTTAACTGTTCAATTTCTTTCAATCAGGTTTTCTCCATTAGCATTTTTGTCAAACTATCCATCTGTGAGGTACATGGTTAATTGTAGTCAATCAAAGCCAAACGGCCGATGTATTTTTATATTTAACGGAGCCATTCGATCATGTCTATCATGTACAGCTTAAAAAAAAAACGCAGTAACTCCCACGGCCAGGTGTTATCCCTCTTCGATTCCAGTCAGACCAAAAGACAGTATATCTCTAGCAAGAGCAGTCTCTGCCATATACTGCACACAGTATATCCCTAGCAATAGCAGCTTGCCTATGCTGGACACAGTATATCTTTAGCAATAGCAGCTTGCCTATGCTGACACAGTATATCTTTAACAAGAGCAGCCTGCCATATACTGGACGCAGTATATCTTTAGCAAGAGCAGCCTGCCATATACTGGACGCAGTATATCTTTAGCAAGAGCAGCCTGCCATATACTGGACACGGTATATCTTTAGCAACAGCAGCTTACCTATGCTGGACACAGTATATCTCTAGCAAGAGCAGCCTGCCATATACTGGACACAGTATATCTTTAGCAATAGCAGCCTGCCATATACTAGACACAGTATATCTTTAGCAAGAGCAGCCTGACATATACTGGGCATAGTATATCTTTAACAAGAGCAGCCTGACATATACTGGACACAGTATATCTTTACCAAGAGCAGCCTGACATATAGTGGACACAGTATATTTTTAACAAGAGCAGCCTGACATATACTGTACACAGTATATCTTTAACAAGAGCAGCCTGCCGTATACTGGACACAGTATATTTTTAGCAATAGCAGCTTGCCTTATACTGGACACAGTATATTTTAGTAATAGCAGCTTGCCGTATACTGGACATAGTATATTTTTAGCAATAGCAGCTTGCCGTATATTGGAAATAGTATATTTTTAGCAATAGCAGCTTGACATATACAGGACGTAGTATATATTTAGCAATAGCAGCTTGCCTTTATACTGGACACAGTATATTTGTAGCAATAGCAGCTTGCCTTATACTGGACATAGTATATTTTTAGCAACAGCAGCTTGCCGTATACTGGACATAGTATATCTTTAGCAATAGCAGCTTGCCTATGCTGGACACATATCTTTAGCAATAGCAGCTTGCCATATACTGGACACAGTATATGTTTAGCAATAGCAGCTTGCCTTATACTGGAATTATAGAAACTGGAGCGACTCAAACTTCTGTTTTGAGGCCACTTCTATCATGTGTTTGTTTCATCAATGACCCCCCCCCCCCCCCCCTCTCACACTATCAAATGCAAGTCTGTTGTTTGATCTTTTGGCTAATTATAGACTACGTCTATCCACTTTAGTGCAGCGGACTTGCCGTTCATCTAAAACTGTGTACAGCAAGGTTTGAATGATGCTTGCCATGGTGTTATCGCAATGTTATGATATTTCATCCTAGGAAGATGAAAAAACCAGGCAGTTACCACCACCACCACCCTCCCCCCAGTCAAAAAGCACCAAACAGAGGCTTTGAAGCAGGACGTAGGTGGCAGCATCTCTTAGAGCAAGCGCGTGAGCATCGAGTTTGGGGAGCAACAGTCGTCAAAGTGAAGGCTGCAATCTCACTGCCAGTTAGCCGTCGATGTAGTGAACTATGAGAGGTTCACTATACCTGGGGCACGGCAGGAGGGAAGGCAGAGTCTATACCCCCTCTCTCCTTCCGCCGCATTCACTTTCCCTGGTTTGAATCAGGTACCCATTTGCTTCTGAGCAGACAAAAGAGGCTTTTCAGAAATCCCACTCCACGAGTGGTTCGGACTCTCCACCGTCTGTTCCGCAAGCAAACGCTGTAACCATGTGACTACAGGGTCCCCTTATAAACAACGACAGTGGACGAGGAAACAAAACCGGTACCCTCACACCGACATCATCCCTTATAAAACAACGACAGTGGATGCGGAAACAAAGCAGCATTCTCACACTGAGATCCCTGATAAAAAAAATGACAGTGGACGAGGAACTAAAGCGGCACTCACATGAAATCCGTTGCAAAACAATGACAGGGGACGAGGAAACAAAGCGGCGCTCTCACACTGAGACCTTTGTTCACACACATTCAGTGTCTTCCCGGTTTACCAACTGAAGCCTTACATAGACAGAGACTCTCAAACAGGTTCTGTTCAGCTCACTGCCTCTCTCAAATCACTTGTGCATCTTCAGCCTGGCAACGAGACATCATAGAAAGCTTTGGTTCAACCTACAGAAAAGACTGAGCAGCATAGAAACCTTAGAGATGCAAAGCAAGTGAAACAGACTGCCGTTGCAAACACAACTTAGACTTCAACAAAGCTGTCCTTCTGTACAATTTACACAATGATCTAGCCTCAAAACATCTAAAAGAATGAATTTAAGCTGAGGTTATGCCAGTATAAAACTCCAACAATCATTTTCTCCTACGTATTCGTATGTCCAATTCAAAACTAGTTTTGGATTTTCAGGACGCGTTGGTAAAGAACTCTCTTTCCCCAAGGATAAGAATTATGCCCTTCGCAATCTACTTTCAAAAAATATATTCAAAAGCATCTCACGGACTGTTTTAGCACAGACTATGCCGTCTTATTTGCAGATGTCACGATAATTTTCAAAAGTGGTTCGAATAACTGCTGATGATAGACGTTGGTCATAATAACTGCATTACTAGGAAGTAAATTACACTGCCCATTACTAGTGGGGATAAGTACTCCTCCTACAGTGGAGCTTTGGTTATTGTCATTGCCATCAATGTGTTCTTCCTCGTCATCTTCAGCATTATGTAAATGATAATCAACAGCAAACGGAACAACAACGCACTCGTATGATTACTATTGATTTTACCATGTAGCAAGAGAGAGAGAGAGAGAGAGAGAGGGAGGGAGAGAGAGAGTGTGTGTGTGTTGTGTTTGTGTGCGCGCGCGCGAGTGCATCTGCCTGCATACGTGTGTGTGTGTGTGTGTGTGTGTGTGTGTGTGTGTGAGTGTGTGTGTGTGTGTGTGTGTGTGTGTGTGTGTGTGTGTGTGTGTGTGTGTGTGTGGTGTGTGTGTGTGTGTGTGTGTGTGTGTGTGTGCGTGTGCATTTGCACTGCATAGATACGCGTGCGAGTGTGTTTGTGTGCATAGATACGCGCGCGAGTGTGTGTGTGTGTGTGTGTGTGTGTGTGTGTGTGTGTGTGTGTGTGTGTGTGTGTGTGTGTGTGTGTGTGTGTAGCAAAGTACGGTTCTATCGTTCTTTCTTTCTTTGTTACGCTTACACGATACCCCCTCCCACTTCCTTCCCCCATCCTCACTGCTCCACCCCCTCCCTCACCTCCCCCCCACTTTTTATCTCTGTGCTGGTGCCTTGATGAGCATATCTACACCCATGTTTATTGCCAGGGCTCTGCATGCAGGTCTGTGTTTGTGTATCCTGTGCTTCATCATTATGTCTGCTGTTTAGACCTCATTTCCATTTCCTAGCAAGAGCAAAGTGGAAAAACCCAGCTATGCCTTAGATCTCAATGTATGGGTTGAATTCTCTCTCTCTCTCTCTCTCTCTCTCTCTCTCTCTCTCTCTCTCTCTCTCTCTCTCTCTCTCTCTCTGTGTGTGTGTGTGTGTGTGTGTGTGTGTGTGTGTGTGTGTGTGTGTGTGTGTGTGTGTGCTTTGTGTGAGCTTTTATTGTCGGTAACTACTTGTAATGGTATACTGAAATCAAAATATGATGTGTTTCTGCTGTTGAAGAGTAATAAATTGTAACATTATTTCCGTCTATTCAAACACTTCAGCATTTATTAAACGTGTAGCGCTGCTGTCTCCACATGATTAAACTGAAACGTTGCTCAAAATATGATAAACTGTAGCGCTGCTGTCTCCACATGATTAAACTGTAGCGTTGCTGTCTCAACGTGATTAAAACTGTAGTGTTGCTGTTTCAACATGATTTAAACTGTAGCGTTGCTGTCTCCACATGATTAAACTGTAACGTTGCTGTCTCCACATGATTAAACTGTAACGTTGCTGTCTCCACATGATTAAACTGTAGCGTTGCTGTGTCAACATCATTAAACTGCAGTGTTGCTGTTTCAACATGATTAAACTGTAGTGTTGCTGTCTCCACATGATTAAACTGTAACGTTGCTGTCTCCACATGATTAAACTGTAGTGTTGCTGTCTCCACATGATTAAACTGTAGTGTTGCTGTCTCCACATGATGAGACTGTAGTGTTGCTGTCTCCACATGATTAAACTGTAGTGTTGCTGTCTCCACATGATTAAACTGTTCTGTTGCTGTTTCCACATGATTTAAACTGTAGCGTTGCTGTCTCCACATGATTCAACTGTTCTGTTGCTGTTTCAACATGATTAAACTGCAGTGTTGCTGTCCCCCGTGGGTAACTGAAACGTTGTTGGTTTATACATCCCTGTCACGTGTCCTCTGCTTTTGGTATGTTACTTTTTTCAGCAGTGTGCGGTCCCTAAAGCTAACATGTTTTAAGATAATAACGACACTGAAAAATGATGATGCTGCATTATCCACACACACACACACACACACACACACACACACACACACACACACACATGCGCGCGCGCGCGCGCATGCACGCACGCACACACACATGAATGTGTCGATTTGTGTCGATTCGTTACATTTTCCGTACTTAATGCACAAATAGTTGAACAGCTGTTCGAGCATTGCGCACAATGAATACAACGCTATCGCATTTTTTTAAGTGGATTGTGCACCAAACACTCCTACCACTAGTGCAGCTTTCAGGAAGACGGCTGCACTGTTACGTTTCACCGGCATCAAGAGTGCAGCAGACAGGGTGGTGGTCGGTGTATTGACAAAGTGGCAGTTAGCACGAGGAATGTACGTCGGCTTCTGACTGTGTAGCGACTGGCTGGAATAGTGCATTGTCTGCAGACACTTGTCGACTAATACATGTGCGCGAAACTTTGTTTTAGCTGCTTCGTCGCTTTGTTTGTGTCTTTTTTTTTTCTTCTCATGTGGCTGTTTGTGGGCGTTGGTTTTGTTTGCCGCTATTGACGACAGTGATTTGTTGTTGTTGTTGTTGTTGTTTTTCCCCCCGAAACGCACAACTGTAGCAGCCTGCGCTTTTTGTGTTTGGTTTTTGTTTTATTGCTTGTGCGTTTATTAGATTTTTTTCCCCTCTGTCAGAGCATCTCTTCCCTGTTGACGTCAGTAGACATTGTCGTGCAATGGCCGGTCAAAACTGACATTTTCAAAAAAAACGCCTTTTTTTTTTTCTTTCTTATCCCAAGTGTTCGATTCGACCTCGATGGTTCCTGTGACAGACGGTACACATCAGGACAAATCAACACAAGGTGAAGTGACAGACGGTACACGTCAGGGCAGATCAACAAGGTGAAGTGATAGACGGTACACGTCAGGGCAGATCAACAAGGTGAAGTGACAGACGGTACACATCAAGGCAGATCAACAAGGTGAAGTGACAGACGGTACACGTCAGGGCAGATCAACAAGATGGGACAGACGGTACACATCAGAGCAGATCAACAATGTGATGTGACAGACGGTACACATCAGGGCAGATCAACAAGGTGAAGTGACAGACGGTACACATCAGGGCAGATCAACAAGGTGAAGTGACAGACGGTACACGTCAGGGCAGATCAACAAGGTGAAGGGAGGGAGGGGGTGAGGCGGGGAGGGCTTGTTATTCATTGTGGCTATCGTTTTGGGGTGATTGAACCCCCTTTTTGAACACCATACTGTTTCAGGCATGTGTGTGTGTGTGTGTGTGTGTGTGTGTGTGTGTGTGTGTGTGTGTGTGTGTGTAAGTAAAAATACGTACAATGTGTAGCGAATCAAAGCACACGAACAATGCTTACCACAAAAAAAAGAAAAAAAAAAAAAAGAAAATATTAACAATAAACAAGACGGTAACTCTTATTCCCAAGATGAAAAAAGCACGCCCACTACTCATGGGAGCAAGAGTTACCCCGCTTGTTTGTTATTTACCGTTTCCTGTTCACTGCCTCATTTCAGATTTCCTCAGTAACTACAGTCAGAAAAACTCGAGCATGCTCAGAAACACTTTATATCGTTTTGTGAAAAGTCTCTTGACCTTTGTTGTTGAAATTTGGACAAGGAAAGGAAGATGATGGCTTGGACTTTGTACTACCCCAGTGTTAAGACCGAATTTTGCACGAAAAGCTCTTAGCTGAATCCGATAAAGAGGGGGTTGATTTTTTCGGACATTTTGTGCATGCTTGTTCATGTGGGTGAGAAACTAACCGAGCGGGCAACATCTGACATGCTCATTTAAGGAAAAAAAAAATGGACTGACTCAATGATATTGAAGAATGCTGCAGTAAAGAATTAGGTACGTTTTAATGCAGAAAGAATTGAATGGATTGTATCAATGTTTTCAAACCAAGCGTTTTTAAGAACAACGTCTTTTTTTAAAAATAGCTTCTTTTAAAGTCCGTATTTATCGTAT
>JADBJO010000885.1:436912-439412 GCA_016801955.1 Conus betulinus
GTCTAGCTGCTGCGTCTTCTTCTTTCTTCTTCTTCTTCTAGCTGCTTCATCTTCTTCCTGATTCTTCTAATAATTCTTCGTCCTCTTGCGTCTTCTTCTCCTTCTCATAGTTTCTTCTTCTTTTTTTATTTTGTTTTCTTTTCTTCTTTTTCTTTTTGTTATGGCTTACTTCTTCTTCGAGCATATGTTTCTTTCTCTGTTTTGTTTACATTTTCTTTTTCTTTGTCTAGTTTCTTTTTTTTCAGCCATCTATTCTTTCTCTGTTTGTTCTTTCTTCTGGCTTTTTTTCGTACTCAGGCGATTTTTTAATTTCGATTTCTTTCTTTCTTTCTTTCTTTCTTCCTTCCTTCTTTCTTCCTTCCTTCCATTGTATTTTTTTCTCACTTTCTTCTTCTTCTTCTTCTGCTTCTTCATCTTCTTCTTCTTGTTCCTCCTCCTCCTCCTTTTATTCTCCTCCTTGTCGTCGTCCTCCTCTTTGTCGTCGTCTCTCCTTCTTTTTCTTCTTTGTTGTCATCTTCTTTCTGCTCCATTTTCCATGTCTCCACCGTCCCACCTTTATCCTCTTCCTCCTCCTCTTTCTTCTTTCACTGCTCCATGATTGCGCCGGCTCATTGCACCCATCCGCCGACAGAAAGACGTCGGTGTGTGCCTGAATGACATGATGAAGTCCAGGGTCCTTCGTCCTCTGGTCTTAAGGCCCTGCTTGACAGGGACTGCTGTGTGTTGTATCACATTTGCCTTCTGGCCTTTTAACACATGCTGGATACTGCCCCTCACTGTGTCATCTCATCCCAGAGACTGAGCAGCACCCACACTACGGCTAAAGGTCGGGTTGAAGAGAGGAATAGGGGGGGGGGGGGGGGGGGGGGGGGGGGGGGGGGTCATGTCGTGAGGAGTGGATGTGTCGGGAATGGTGGTGGCTCTTGAGCGGGCGGCAGAGTTGGGAGGGTTCCGAGTCTGTCAGGATAATTGACATGGAAAGTAATTCGCACAGGCTTAGCTTGTGGACGTGAATCGTTTCATTAAAAAAAAGGGAGCGAGGGGAAATAAGCAGATGAAAAAAAAAGTGAAGAAGGAGAGAGAGAGAGAGAGAGAGAGAGAGAGAGAGAGAGAGGGAGGGAGGGAAGGAGGGAGGCAGGGAGGAAGGGAAGGCAGAGTGTGAGAGAAAGAGAGAGGGAGGGAGGGAGGGAGGGAGAGAGAGATAGACAGACAGACAGGCAGACGGACAGACTGTCAGACAGACAGTGAGACAGACAGACTAACCGACTGATCAAGAAAGCAGTCAGTGCGAGCGAGCGAGGGAGAGAGAGAGAGAGAGAGAGAGAGAGAGAGAGAGAGAGAGAGAGAGGAGGGAGGGGGGGGAGGGGGGGAGAGAGAGAGAGAGAGAGAGAGAGACAGAGAGAGAGAGAAAGAGTGAACTCAGAACTCGGAACTCAGAACCTGTTAACTGTACATCGGCCTTGGGCCACAATGCAGGGGACGGGGCACGGGGACTGAGGAATAGTCGGCACTGAGCACAATGCATGTGCAGAACATGCAAAACATAAACAAGTCATGGACTTATCAAATATGGAGAAGATGAAAACAATTACTACCATTAACAAAACCATGCACTGTTTGATCATTACCAATTTCCATAAACACTGAACTTTGAAATGCACCCATGTAAAGAGAGATTATATAACTACCTTATCATTTTCTGCCTTCTATTACCTGCATGAAAAACATACGTAGAAAGATTGTGTCTTAGATCACTGTTTTCTGATTCAAGAAGCTTATGCACTGGAGTGTTAACATGACCACTTAGAAACTTCTCTCTTAAGTCATTATACATAATGCACTCCTTCAAAAAAATGGGCCTCTCATTTTCAATTTTTGATTTACAAAAAGGACACATTTTATCTTGAACTCGATCACTATATCTATAAACATTGTTGTTGAGTGGTAGAACATTAAACCTTATTTGCGCAATAGCAACACGAAAACAATACACATCCATGTGACATATGTACTTATCTTTTTCAAAAATGACTTTGAAAGTTCGATAGCTCTCATATCTGTCTCTATCTCAAATAGCGCCATGCCATTCATGTATAAACATATCTATCTACTAGTCTGTTCAAACATACTCAAAAAAGCCTTTATCCCCTACACCTTGTTGAAACCAGACTATGTATAAACCAGTTGTGCATTGAATTTCTCTTATTTTTGACGTCCAGCAGCAGTCCTTCCCTCCTGTCCAATTCCATTAACATTAGATACGCCTTGTAAGGCAGCCGATCAGGGTTCATACGTAACAGCTTTAATCAATATCTAATGGGAATTCGTGCATGAGTTAACGTACAGCGGACATCTACCCAGGTCACCATATACCATCTTATTTGGAGTCTTGACTGGAACGCCAAAAAAAAATTTTATACGCCAACATATGAACTTTTTCGATTTGTTCTAATGTATTTAATCCCCTTATTTCGTATGAATATAATAAAATGAGTTGGAT
>JADBJO010000885.1:444412-461912 GCA_016801955.1 Conus betulinus
ATCAATCCTAATGCTGCTACCATAGGTCAGTCACAATCAATGTTAATCCTGACATTGTTTACTGTCGCACACTAACATTCAATCAATCCTAATGCTGCTACCATAGGTCAGTCACAATCAGTTTTAGTCCTGACATTGTTTACTGTCGCACACTAACATTCAATCAATCCTAATGCTGCTACCATAGGGTCAGTCACAATCAATGTTAGTCCTGACATTGTTTACTGTCGCACACTAACATTCAATCAATCCTAATGCTGCTACCATAGGTCAGTCACAATCAATGTTAATCCTGACATTGTTTACTGTCGCACACTAACATTCAATCAATCCTAATGCTGCTACCATAGGTCAGTCACAATCAATGTTAATCCTGACATTGTTTACTGTCGCACACTAACATTCAATCAATCCTAATGCTGCTACCATAGGTCAGTCACAATCAATGTTAATCCTGACATTGTTTACTGTCGCACACTAACATTCAATCAATCCTAATGCTGCTACCATAGGTCAGTCACAATCAATGTTAATCCTGACATTGTTTACTGTCGCACACTAACATTCAATCAATCCTAATGCTGCTACCATAGGTCAGTCACAATCAATGTTAATCCTGACATTGTTTACTGTCGCACACTAACATTCAATCAATCCTAATGCTGCTACCATAGGTCAGTCACAATCAATGTTAATCCTGACATTGTTTACTGTCGCACACTAACATTCAATCAATCCTAATGCTGCTACCATAGGTCAGTCACAATCAATGTTTAATCCTGACATTGTTTACTGTCGCACACTAACATTCAATCAATCCTAATGCTGCCACCATAGGTCAGTCACAATCAGTTTTAGTCCTGACATTGTTTACTGTCGCACACTAACATTCAATCAATCCTAATGCTGCTACCATAGGTCAGTCACAATCAGTTTTAGTCCTGACATTGTTTACTGTCGCACACTAACATTCAATCAATCCTAATGCTGCTACCATAGGTCAGTCACAATCAGTTTTAGTCCTGACATTGTTTACTGTCGCACACTAACATTCAATCAATCCTAATGCTGCTACCATAGGTCAGTCACAATCATGCTGCTACCATTTTAGTCACAGTCCTGACATTGTTTACTGTCGCACACTAACATTCAATCAATCCTAATGCTGCTACCATAGGTCAGTCACAATCAGTTTTAGTCCTGACATTGTTTACTGTCGCACACTAACATTCAATCAATCCTAATGCTGCTACCATAGGTCAGTCACAATCAATGTTAATCCTGACATTGTTTACTGTCGCACACTAACATTCAATCAATCCTAATGCTGCTACCATAGGTCAGTCACAATCAGTGTTAATCCTGACATTGTGTACTGTCGCACACTAACATTCAATCAATCCTAATGCTGCTACCATAGGTCAGTCACAATCAGTTTTAGTCCTGACATTGTTTACTGTCGCACACTAACATTCAATCAATCCTAATGCTGCTACCATAGGTCAGTCACAATCAGTGTTAATCCTGACATTGTGTACTGTCGCACACTAACATTCAATCAATCCTAATGCTGCTACCATAGGTCAGTCACAATCAGTGTTAATCCTGACATTGTGTACTGTCGCACACTAACATTCAATCAATCCTAATGCTGCTACCATAGGTCAGTCACAATCAGTTTTAGTCCTGACATTGTTTACTGTCGCACACTAACATTCAATCAATCCTAATGCTGCTACCATAGGTCAGTCACAATCAGTTTTAGTCCTGACATTGTTTACTGTCGCACACTAACATTCAATCAATCCTAATGCTGCTACCATAGGTCAGTCACAATCAGTTTTAGTCCTGACATTGTTTACTGTCGCACACTAACATTCAATCAATCCTAATGCTGCTACCATAGGTCAGTCACAATCAGTTTTAGTCCTGACATTGTTTACTGTCGCACACTAACATTCAATCAATCCTAGTGCTGCTACCATAGGTCAGTCACAATCAGTTTTAGTCCTGACATTGTTTACTGTCGCACACTAACATTCAATCAATCCTAGTGCTGCTACCATAGGTCAGTCACAATCAATGTTAATCCTGACATTGTTTACTGTCGCACACTAACATTCAATCAATCCTAATGCTGCTACCATAGGTCAGTCACAATCAGTGTTAATCCTGACATTGTGTACTGTCGCACACTAACATTCAATCAATCCTAATGCTGCTACCATAGGTCAGTCACAATCAATGTTAATCCTGACATTGTTTACTGTCGCACACTAACATTCAATCAATCCTAATGCTGCTACCATAGGTCAGTCACAATCAATGTTAATCCTGACATTGTGTACTGTCGCACACTAACATTCAATCAATCCTAATGCTGCTACCATAGGTCAGTCACAATCAATGTTAATCCTGACATTGTGTACTGTCGCACACTAACATTCAATCAATCCTAATGCTGCTACCATAGGTCAGTCACAATCAATGTTAATCCTGACATTGTTTACTGTCGCACACTAACATTCAATCAATCCTAATGCTGCCACCATAGGTCAGTCACAATCAATGTTAATCCTGACATTGTTTACTGTCGCACACTAACATTCAATCAATCCTAATGCTGCCACCATAGGTCAGTCACAATCAGTTTTAGTCCTGACATTGTTTACTGTCGCACACTAACATTCAATCAATCCTAATGCTGCCACCATAGGTCAGTCACAATCAGTTTTAGTCCTGACATTGTTTACTGTCGCACACTAACATTCAATCAATCCTAATGCTGCCACCATAGGTCAGTCACAATCAGTTTTAGTCCTGACATTGTTTACTGTCGCACACTAACATTCAATCAATCCTAATGCTGCCACCATAGGTCAGTCACAATCAGTTTTAGTCCTGACATTGTTTACTGTCGCACACTAACATTCAATCAATCCTAATGCTGCTGCTACATAGGTCAGTCACAATCAGTTTTAGTCCTGACATTGTTTACTGTCGCACACTAACATTCAATCAATCCTAATGCTGCTACCATAGGTCAGTCACAATCAATGTTAATCCTGACATTGTTTACTGTGTCGCACACTAACATTCAATCAATCCTAATGCTGCTACCATATGTCAGTCACAATCAGTGTTAATCCTGACATTGTGTACTGTCGCACACTAACATTCAATCAATCCTAATGCTGCTACCATAGGTCAGTCACAATCAATGTTAGTGCCGGCGTTGTCAGAGGTGCGCTCACAAACCGATTCATTCCGACGTTGCTGCAATAGCGTAGCGGTGCATTGACATTTAATTACTCCCGATGAAATAGCAAAGGCAGTCAGCCCTCATGGAGGTGCGACTCAGCAACTCCCACTCCTTTTCCTCCCACATCTCTTGCCCCCCCCCCCCCCCCCCCCCCCCCCGACCTCCCCCGTTCACTCCTTACACCCCCCCCTCCCTCCCCTCCCTTCTCCATTTCATCACGGTGGTTCTTTGTTTCCAGTTTGTTGAGTACTTGCGCCTTTCATTTCTGTCACCTGTGGTTTACCGGTCACGTCTTATTTCTGTGTGTATACCGCGTTTGCCTCCAGGTAGACGTCGGGGGTAGGGAGAGGGAGAGGGGGGTTCTCTCAGTGAAAATGGTATCCCACCTCCTGGACATTGTGTATATTAGAGACTTCCTCTTTTCTGTTGCTCTCTTTGATTCTTCCCTGCATATTTCTTTTCTTCACAGACATCGTCCACTTTCTTCCCTCCATTGTTGTTCATTCACCTGACTCTCTTCCGGCAAGTCATGACAGATTTCTCTACTAAAAGTCACGGCATGGTTGATGAAATCTGGCTACTAGTGAACTGAACGTGAACGCACTGTCCACAGTGGGCTCTAGCTGTCCTGTTTGGCAATGTCTGTTTGCCTGTATAGCATTTTTTCTGGTTTTCGTTTTTTACATTTAAATGCGTTTAACTGATTTTCAAATTGTTAGTAAACTGGGGGCGATGTTTCAAGGGAATGGCTGGCACTGTCAATACGGCCTTGTTTTATCAACCTTAAATATATTAACATCGTCATCGTCATCTGATTCCCATGACCTAACTGGTAGCAGGTAGGGGAGGAGGGGGAGGGGGGAACATGAGAGACGACTCTGTTGATCTTCGTCTTCATCGCGGCCTGTCCTCTGCTTCTCGCAGGAGTTCTGGCAGCCTGAGGTTTGTCCATTCTGTCACGTTCTCCGACCAGCTCTGTCTCTGCCTGCCTAACAGATTAACACATTAGTAATATAATTATTATGATTGAAATTTCTTGTCAGTATGCACGTAACACTATGTTCCTTTGTTCCGAACAGTAGGACTGCTTTCCGATGAAGATCGTTGGCTCTGACATTGATCCTGTGTGGTCAGCTGGGCCCGTGGTAATGGAGGACAGAGAATGAAGTGGTCCACATTGGTCTGTCAGGGTGTTGGCATCCTCTGTGGTGATGGGAACACCTCCGTCGTCTAAAAGGTATGACACGTTGAACTGTTACAAAGAAACGATCCACCCGTTGTCATCCATACACACACACGTCTGAATTTGGCTTATAACTCGACAGACCTCTCAGAAGAAGAAGAAGAAGAAAGAAAGAAACAAACAAAGAAACAAACAAAGAAACAAACTAACAAACAAAGAAAAAAAAAGAAAGAAAGAAAGAAAGAAAAAACAACCCAAAAACAGAAATTTCGACGGTTTCCGTCCGGACAGGATGCAAAACTGACTCTGTAAACGTCTCGTTTGAAAGCAGATGTAATCAAGAAACAACATGACACATAAAAACACGCAGCAAGGGCATCGACCGACCGTTGTTTTCGTCCCCCACATGTCAAAAAAAGGCCTTGCAATCATTACTGCGCGTTGTTAACCAGCACAAATTGACTTGAACATTGCAAAACCACGGGCACAAGACGCACGTGCACGCGGTAATGGAAGCCCGACGTTTACTCAAAATTAGATCATCATGCAGTCTTTGAAAGGGATATCCACAAGCTAATAATAAGTTAAGGAAAAAAAAAAGGGAAGACTAAGCTGTAGTCAAGAGGATCAAAGCGTCCCCGTAAATGTTTTTTTTATTCACCTGCTGAGAGCACTGTTTTGTCTGTAAACGCTTTCGGAACGCAGATGGTTGATACTCCATCAAGACTTGGCCTTACGAAGGCTGTATTTATTTCATCTGAAGATTTCAAGATTATCAAAAGATGTCCATACATTCCTTTGCGATTAAAAAAAAAAAAAAAACAATCAAACAAAAAATATCGATATTCTTGTTCCCATTTACGAAAGAGAAGGTAACTGGTGGTGTGGCGGTTGTTAGTGTTCGGTTGTTTGTTTCATTTCCTAACTTTTGCCGGGGGAGGAGTATTAGTTGTTTGGAGGTGAGCATTGGCATAGTGTGGACAGTGAGAGGGACACTGTTCTCCAGCTTCGATCCGATCACTGCAAGGGCAGCTGGGGTCGTTCATTAGGCCTGATTTAGCTTAACCGGATTTGAGATTGCTCTTTTGGAGTCTGAATTGACTGTGATGAAGTTTCCATGGAGAAATGATCGGGGAGCTAAAACAAATTGCTTCAACGACTAATGGAAAGACCGGCTTCTGTGTTATGGAGTCGCTGGCCTTCCACTGTCTGGTAGCTGAGTGGATCTCACTGTGGGTCTTCGTGTCATTACTGCTCTTCATTTTTCCCTTCTCTCTTCTCTACTTTTTCCGTGATCCATAAATTCTCGTTTTTGTTCTTGTGTTATTTTTATTCGTTGCAGTTTGAACAATTTGTGTTCTGGCTGTGCATGGCTATAACAGAATGTAGGAGGTTAACAGGGGGTCGATTCACAGGTTCACAAGATATTACTGAAAACGCGAAAAGAAAAAGAAGAAGAAGAGAACAACAACAATGACAAGAGTAGAGAGAGCAAGAATCTAAAGAAGAAGAAGAAGAAGAAAAAGAAAAAGAAGGAAAGAAAAAGAAGAGGAGGAGGGAGGAGGAAGAAGAAGAAAGAACAATGACAAGAGTAGTAGAAAGAGCAAGAAGAAGAAAGAAAAAAGAAGAAGAAGAAGAAGGAAAAAGAAGAAAAAGCAGGAGGGGGGGGGAGGAGGAGGAGGAGGAGACGGAGGAGACGAAGAAGAAGGAGAAGAAGAAGGAAGACGGAGGAGGAGGAGGGGGGAGAATGCGGAGGAGGAGAAGCGGGAGGGGGGGGGAGGAGGAGGAAGAAGAGGAGGAGGAAAGAAGAAGAAGGACGGAGGAGGAGAGGGAGGAGGAAAAGAAGAAGAAGGAAAAAGAGAGGGAGGAGAAGAAGAAGAACAAGAGAACAATGACAAGAGTAGAAAGAGCAAGAATATAATGACGAGGACGAGGAAGAAGAAGAAGGAGAAAAGAGGAGGAAGAAAGGAAAAGAAGAAAGAAGAAGAAGAAGAAAGGAAGAAAACAATAACAAGGAGGAAAAGACAGAAGAAGAGAGAGGAAGAGGAGGAGGAAGGAGGAGAAGAAGAAGAAGAAGAAGAAGAAAAGGAAAGGAAAGAAGGAGGAGGAGCTAAAAAGAAGAAATAAAAGAAAAAGATCAGACCATAGTTTAGCGCTGGAAGCTGAAAAACCACCCCAAATGAGGAGGAGCGGATGGCTGTAGAAGCGACGAGAAGTAATCAAGAAGAGAAAAAGCAAAGAGGAAAAAGAGAGAATGACAAGAGGAGAAGAGCGACAAGAGAAACCAATGACAGAAGAAGGAAGAGAAGAAAAAGAAAAGAAGAGGAAAAGAACGAGAGAAGAAAACGAAAGGAAGAGAGGGAGAAGAAGAAGAAAAGAAGAAGAAGGAAAGAGGCAGCAAGAAAGAAAAAGACAGAAGACCAGAAGTTTGAGAAGAAGAGAAAAAAGGAAAAGAAAAGAAGAGGAGAGAAAGAGAAAAGAAGAGAAAGAGAAGAGAGAAAGAGAGAAAGAAAAGAGAGAGGGAAAGAAGAAAAGAGAAGAGAAAAGAGTAAGACGAGAGAGGATTCAACGTGTGTTTGAGAAGAGAAGAAGAAGAAAGAAGAGAGGGACAAGAAGAGAGAGAAAAGAAGAGAAGAGAAAGGAGGAAGAAAAGAAGGAGAAGATGAGGGAAAAGAAGAGGAAGGACAAGAAAGAAAGAAAGAAAGACTAGATGAAGAAAAAAGAAGAGAGAAAGAAAAGAAAAAGAAAGAAAGAAGAGAAGAAGAAGAAGAAGAAGAAGAAGAGAAGGAAAATTTTCTCAAGACACAGAAGAAACAAGAAAAAGAAGAAGAAAAAGAAAGAAGAAGAAGAGAAGAGAAAAGAAGATCATCATCATCAACAACAACAACAATAACAGCAAGACGAAGACGGAGACGACGACGACGACGACGACGAAGAAGAAGAAGAAGAAAAAGAAGAAGAAGAAGAAGAAGTAGAAGAAGAAGAAGAAGAAGAAGAGAGGAGAAGAAGAAGAAGAAAAGGAAGGACGAGGAGGGAAGGGGGAGGAGCTAGATGATAACGATGAAAATGAAAAAGCCATCAGACCATAGTTTAGCGCTGTGATGCTGCAACTATGTGGACTGACCTTCAGCGGATGGCTGTAGTTCTCGTGGACGACGGGTACAGTCAGAGTTTGTTCCAGTAATTCACTCAAGTTAGCAGCGCATCTAAAAGGCAAACAGCGCATGACAACAGTGCAGAAACGACAACCTGCCGTCAGAGCTGAAGTAGTAGTCCAGGGGACAACAGAAAACAAGTTATAGCCACAATAACAAGCACTGACAACCAAAAAACTGATTTAAAACAAGAGAGAGAGAGAGAGAGAGACCAAGACAGAGAGAGAGAGGCAAACAGACAGGCAGACAGAAACAGACAGATTGACAGACAGAGACAGACATCGACAGACAGACACAGAGAGAGATAGACACATACAGAGAGAAGAGAGAGAGAGAGAGAGAGAGAGAGAGAGAGAGAGCGAGAGAGAGAGAGAGAGAGAGAGAGGAGCAGAACAACAGTTTTATTGAGAGTAATGACAGTTTTTTTGTGTGTGTGTGTGTGTGTGTGTGTGTGTGTGTGTGTGTGTGTGTGTGTGTGTGTGTGTGTGTGCGTGCGCGTGTGTGTGTGTGTGTGTGTGTGTGTGTGTGTGTGTGTGTGTGTGTGTGTGTGTGTGTGTGAGAGAGAGAGAGAGAGAGAGAGAGAGAGAGAGAGAGAACAAAAACTTTAATCTGTCACCGGCCTTCACACACACACACACACACACACACACACACACACACACACACACACACACACACACACACAGAGAGAGAGAGAGAGAGAGAGGAGAGAGAGAGAGAGAGAGAGAGAGAGAGAGGGGGATAGTATCCATCACTTACACTTGTATTTATTTTCTCAAATCGATTAAAAGGGATATAAAACATTTCTACTTTGATGTTTTTGTTTGTGAGTGTATTTCTTCTACCACATTCTCATTCTCACCGCCTGAAACCTGTTTACTCAAAAATCTAACCTGTTTGTTTGCGTACGTTCTAGGTATTAAAATGGGCTAAAGTTTGATATGTTCTTAAACTTCCCAGAAAAAAAGTAAAACGACAGGCCAAATTCTGTTAGAAAATCTGCATTGACTGGGACACAATGATAGATGCAAGCAGAGTTAACAACAACAACAACAGCAACAACAACATCATCAAAACGGTGTCCTGGCACTATTGTCACGTGTTCTGCTCTGAAAGAACAACTTAAATTCCACGTAGAGAGAAATCTGTTTTCAGCAACACAAGACACAAGTCATCAAAAATCGGAACGAACGTTGTACCATATCCACTTTCAAACGAGGAGGTGTTGGAATGAAAAGATAAATGGAAAAAAAAAACAAAAAAAAAAACAGCTCTGCAATTCCACAGGCAAACAACCTGGACACTGAGACGAAAGGCCAGGGGTCTTGGGCGACAATTCCAAGACAGAAAATCAAGAACGGCAACTCGACGAATTAGTCAATAGAAGGAAATGAAGAAGCGCTAAAGCCCGTGGATTAGAGAGCGTGTGCAGTCACGTTGTTTATGGCTCCGACCGTCGCGGGGGCCGCAGGAGAACTGCCAGCAGTGGACAATGCTCTGCTCCGTTCTGTCTTTGACCTGTGGAACACCCAACATGTCTGTCAGCAAGATTCCGTACAAAAAAAAATGAATAATAAAAATAAGAAAAAAAAAGAAAGACTAGACTAAAAAAAAAAAAAAAAAAAAAAAAAAACGAAAAAAAAGTCTTCACTGATTTTAACGTCTTTTCGAGACAAGGTGGAATATCAGCTGACAGGATACCAAATACATTTTGCTGGGGCTCTGTGGGAACGGATATGGGTCAAAGTACGGATTCCGGATCCGTTGGTGCTTGGCGGATGTCTGTTTTTTTTCTCCCGCGAGCTCACCTGATAGCATTCACAGACTTCTGATAGCATTCACAGACCATCTGATAGCATTCACAAACCTTCTGATAGCATTCACAGCTCATCTGATAGCATTCACAGCTCATCTGATAGCATTCACAGACATTCTGTTAGCATTCACAGACCTTCTGATAGCATTCACAGATCTTTTGATAGCATTCACAGACCTTTGATAGCATTCACAGACCTTCTGATAGCATTCACACAGACCTTCTGATAGCATTCACAGCTCATTTGATAGCATTCACAGACCTTCTGATAGCATTCACAGACCTTCTGATAGCATTCACAGCTCATCTGATAGCGTTCACAGCACAGACCTTCTGATAGCATTCACAGCTCACATCTGATAGCGTTCACAGCTCATCTGATAGCATTCACAGACCTTCTGTTAGCATTCACAGACCTTCTGATAGCATTCACAGATCTTCTGACAGCACTCACAGCTCAAACCTTCTGATAGCGTTCACAGCTCATCTGATAGCGTTCACAGCTCATCTGATAGCGTTCACAGTTCATCTGATAGAATTCACAGCTCATCTGATAGCGTTCACAGACTCATCTGATAGCGTTCACAGTTCACCTTATAGCTTTCACAGCTCATCTGATAGCGTTCACAGCTCATCTAGAATTCACAGCTCAGCGTTTCCAGACCTTCTGATAGAATTCACAGACCATCTGATAGAATTCACAGACCTTCTGATAGAATTCACAGCTCATCTGATAGCATTCACAGCTCATCTGATAGCGTTCACAGCTCATCTGATAGAATTCACAGCTCATTTGATAGCGTTCACAGCTCACCTTATAGCATTCACAGCTCATCCGATAGCATTCACAGCTCATCTGATAGCGTTCACAGCCTCATCTGATAGAATTCACAGCTCATCTGATAGAATTCACAGCTCATCCGATAGCATTCACAGCTCATCTGATAGAATTCACAGCTCATTTGATAGCGTTCACAGCTCACCTTATGGCATTCACAGCTCATCCGATAGCATTCACAGCTCATCTGATAGCGTTCACAGCTCATCTGATAGAATTCTCAGCTCATCTGATAGCGTTCACAACTCATCTGATAGAATTCACAGCTCATCTGATAGCGTTCACAGCTCATCCGATAGAATTCACAGCTCATCTGATAGCATTCACAGCTCATCCGATAGCATTCACAGCTCATCTGATAGAATTCACAGCTCCTTTGATAGCGTTCACAGCTCACCTTATAGCATTCACAGCTCATCCGATAGCATTCACAGCTCATCTGATAGAATTCTCAGCTCATCTGATAGCGTTCACAACTCATCTGATAGAATTCACAGCTCATCTGATAGCGTTCACAGCTCATCCGATAGAATTCACAGCTCATCTGATAGCATTCACAACTCAACTGATAGCATTAGCAGACCATCTGAGAGCATTCACAGCTCATCTGATAGCATTTCCAGACCTGATGATAGAATTCACAGACCATCTGATAGCACTCTTAGCTCATCTGATAGCAGTCACAGACCATTGATAGAATTCACCGACCATCTGATAGCATTCACGGACCATTGATAGAATTCACAGATTATCTGACAGCATTTACAGACCATCTGACAGCATTTACAGACCATCTGACAGAATTCACAGACCATCTGATAGCATTCACAGACCACTGATAGAATTCACCGACCATCTGATAGCATTCACAGACCATTGATAGAATTCACAGACCATTGATAGACTTCACAGACCATCTGCCAGCATTTACAGACCACCAGGCAGAATTCACAGACCATCTGATAGCATTTACAGACCACTGATAGAATTCACAGATTATCTGATAGCATTCACAGACCATTGATAGAATTCACAGACCATTAATAGTATTCACAGACCGTTGATAGACTCCACAGACCATCTGACAGCATTTACAGACCATCTGACAGAGTTCACAGACCATCTGATAGAATTCACAGACCATTGATAGAAATTCACCGACCATCTGATAGCATTCACAGACCATTTGATAGAATTTACCGACCATCTGATAGCATTCACAGACCATTGATAGAATTCACCGACCATCTGATAGCATTCACAGACCATTGATAGAATTCACAGTTTATCTGATAGCATTCACAGACCATTGATAGAATTCACAGATTATCTGATAGTATTCACAGACCATTGATAGAATTCACCGACCATCTGATAGCATTCACAGACCATTGATAGAATTCACAGATTATCTGATAGCATTCACAGACCATCTGACAGCATTTACAGACCATCTGACAGAATTCACCGACCATCTGATAGCATTCACAGACCATTGATAGCATTCACAACTCAAAAATACTTGCTCCGGACAATGCATTTCTATATTCTGTCGGATCTTTTTCCTTAGACTAATGTGTTCAGGTGATGGATGGAGGAGGAGGAGGTGGGGGGGAGGAGGGGGGGGAGTGGCGGGGCGGGTGCGACATTGGCGATGTTTACTTATTCTTAATGCCGTATTCCCTCTGTCTCTGTCTCTCTCTGTCCCCTCTGTCTCTCTGTCTGCCTGCCTGTCTCTCTCTCTTTCTTTCTCTCTCTCTCTCTCTCTGTTTGTCTGTCTCTCTTTCTCTTCCACAGCCAAAAAGGTAACTTGTATTAGTATTACCTGCGAGCGGATTTTCCAGTTAAGAAGCCAAAGAATTCAAGATCAATATTGGTTTTGTCTTGGGTCAAGTTCGGTGACCTATGAAAGGGAAGAGCGCAAAATGCATGTGATACCCGCGCGCATACTCACGCATCCCCCCCCCCCCCCCTCCCCCCCACACACACACACACACACACACACACACACACACACACACACACACACACTCTCTCTCTCTCTCTCTCTCTCTCTCTCTTTCTTTTCTCTCTCTCTCTCTCTCTCTCTCTCTCTCTCACACACACACACACACACACACACACACACACACACAGAGCAACATCCTCTCATCACCTCCTCTCTCTCTCTCTCTCTCTCTCTCTCTCTCTCTCTCTCTCTCTCACACACACACACACACACACACACACACACACACACACACACACACACACACCGTTGGAGGGACACAGCACAGGACACAGAAGAGAGAGAGGGAGAGGGAGGGAGAGCCAGACAGGAAGAGAGAGAGAGAGAGAGAGATTTCATACATTCATTTTGATTTCTTTATTTATAGCTTGAATGTAACAACGCGGCAATCGTTGCCATTGTGTCACAAACAATTGCTCTTTCACCCTTTCCTCTTTTGTCTCACCCCCCTCTTTTGCCTTTATGACCTCCCGCTCTTAATGTCACTCTCCATTCCAGTCCCCAGTCTTTGATGCCTGGCTATTCTGGGCGCCTGTTTCTCTCGGCTCTCTCAAACGAGCAGCAGACGACGAAGAGCACTGCCCGTGAGACGGGTACCTCACTGAACACATCCATCAGAGCTGTAGCACCCAATGAAAATCTCCTCTCGCCCCCCAACCCATTTTTTTTGCCCCATTTTTTTTTTTGTTGTTTTTTTTTGTTGTTTTGTTTTGGTCTTTGGTGTTTTAAGAGCAAGAGGTCAGTACAAAAACAAAATCGAAACTGTGAGAAAATCTAGTGGAATACTGTCAAGAAGAAAATCAAAGAAAGTCTGAACTGCCATTAGACGCAAAAGATTGTATAACTTGAAGGGAAAAAAAAAAGAAGAAAAGATCTGGAAGACTTTTTATCACCATGTGCAAGAGCGGCACAACGGCCATAAGCCAGAAAAAAAGGTAACAAAAAAACGCTGATTTGGCACGTAGATATTCTGCGTATGTTGTAAGGGCCTGACCCAATTAAGCTGACCTAAAGGAAAAAAAAAAACAGAAAAAAAAAGAAAAACCCAACAGGGATGTATCGAAACGAGATTGTCAGTGTCATTGAGTGTGTTGTACTGTACTGATTGTCAGTGTCATTGAGTGTGTTTCACTGTACTGATTGTCAGTGTCATTGGGTGTGTTGTACTGTACTGATTGTCAGTGTCATTGAGTGTGTTGTACTGTACTGATTGTCAGTGTCATTGAGTGTGTTTCACTGTACTGATTGTCAGTGTCATTGAGTGTGTTGTATACTGTACTGAATGTCAGTGTCATTTAGTGCGTTGTGCTGTGCTAAATGTCAGTGTCATTAAATGTGTTGTACCGTACTGATTGTCAGTGTGTTGTATATTGTACTGATTGTCAGTGTCACTGAGCGTGTTGTATACTGTACTGAATGTCAGTAGTCATTTTAGTGCGTTGTACTGTACTGAATGTCAGTGTCTTTGAGTGTGTTGTACTGTACTGACTGTCAGTGTCATTGAGTGTGTTTTACTGTACTGAATGTCAGAGTCATTTAGTGAGTTTTACTGTACCGATTGTCAGTGTCATTGAGTGTGTTGTACTGTACTGATTGTCAATGTCATTGGGTGTGTGTACCGTACTCTTTTTTCTGAGTCATTTCTGCGTTTTCAATTCAGCCCCACGAAAATGTGAATTTGATGACAAACAGAGATGGATGTGGCAAAGGAGGCAGTCACACTGCCAGAGATCACTGTCAATTCCTGTAAACGTTGGTGTGTGGGATGGTTCTCATGTCAGACCACCGCAGACGTTGAGGTCCCTGTGCCATGTCTGCGAGTGCCATGCACAAAGATCGGGCTATCCTGTAGGAACAGGTAACTGCAGTCACTGTGACCCGATGCTTATGTCCATCCGTACTTACATGTAGACCGCACGAGTTCATCCTCGCGGGACAAAAAAAAATGTTAGTGCTTCTAGCAGGAGCGTGTCCTATTCTTCATCCTTACAGCCCAGCCGACATCAAGAGGTGTTTTCGATATTGTCAACAAGCAGAAAAATAAAACGAACGAAGAAACCAATTTACAAGTATGTTCGTATTCACATGAAATTAAAAAAATCAACATTTATGGAAACTAATCTGTTCACTTCTTTAAGACGTAAAACAAGGCCGTGGTGAGAGGTGCTTTCATTGTTGGCCACCCGTTTACAAACACAGGAGAAACCAAAGTGACGAAAGCCATTTCAGTGCACCAGGAATGTTTGAGGCCCATGTGGGCAATGCACACAACAGAATGGACGTCTCCAATCTGGACTGTGTTCCTTTCGTCACTACCTTGTCGCCAAGTTTCAACAAAAACCCGTTCACGCTATGGATTCTATCAGAGAAAAACATTGGGCCATAAGGACTGAAAGATAGTGAACACAATGAAAAAAAAAACAAACAAACTATGTGTCCGCACATTAATGTCCCCGTACCAACATGTCGTCTAATGTTATGTGTCCCCATGCCAATATGTCTGCTAATAATGTTGCTGTCGATGAATGCAGATGAAGTCCTGTTTGTATTGTTGCTTTTATTGGAATGATTTAATGCGGGCTTTATCTGCTTACAATGTCTGATGACAGGTTTACAAGCAATGTTACGTAATGTAAAACAGGCAAGATGTTTCAGGAGAAGGAATTGGGTAAACACATATTAAAAAGTTCTCCAGAGCTCATGGATTTGAATAGGTCTTGGCAGTGCAGAACTGTGGTCATGTTCTGTCTTTTGTCAGCGCATTCGAAACATGATTACAGGATACTCTCTAACATAATTGGCATGATTCCCTTTTGATTCATCCAGACTATATAGAATTCCATCCTAATATCGTAAGAATAGTATCCTAACATTATCGTAATGTAGGTATTTGTATGAAATTAAGCCACTTGAACTTAGAGAAAAATAAATAAATCTCTGTTAAAAAAACTTATAAAAACTTAAGAATCGTATTCGGAGAAAACTATTGGATGAGGTTGTCCTATAGTGTTTATTAATCATAAAGAGCCAGTCTCAGCATCCAAAACAAGGTAGAACTGCTAAGTGCACTTCTGTGTAATTTTCCTCAATGAAAAGGTGTCAGTCAGTGTAGAATGTATGGCGGTGTGTAAACTGTGTAAAAGTGTCTCTTCACACTGGTTCCCACTTAGTAATCATAAATATCGACTAAATGTAAAACTAATGTTTAAAAAAAAATCCCGTAGCCTTTTTGGCCGTAGGGGCAGTGATATGTCAGAGGTTCACCGTGTCTCGGGCACAGCATGATGTAAGGTGAGCCCGTATATCTCCTTCCGCCGTCTCTAACCTTCCCTGAACTAAGTCAGGTACCCATTTGCTGCCGTGTGGACAGACAGGGTTTTCAAGTCGAAAAATTCGACTTCTTGAGTGGTTTGAACTCACGACGACAGTCAGCTCCGCAGGCAGACACATACAGGAGTGATTGATCCATTATCGTAAACCAAACAACAGAAGCCAAATGTCAGCAGAAGATAAAACAGCTTGTTTGTTTTGACAGTAACAGAAGTTAACAAAAATTAAGTATTTAAATGCATCAGAGATTTGAGAATGTCTCTGCGGATAAAATGAAAAACGAGGTGTGCGAAAAATTAAGGGAAACCCCGAAATGGAGGCAAGATCGACTTCAAACGAGGTCAAAGTGTATCTATGTGAAGTTAGTGTAAGCAGGTGACGAACATTTTGCACACATCGGCATCAAATCGTATCAGGACAGGATCTGCCAGGTCAGGGACCTCAATGGACTTTCGCTGTCCTGCACTTAGCGCTGGCTTCAAAAGGGCATTGACACCACACAGACCCTGCTCTCTGTACTCACTGCTGTAAGTTTGCCGCCAACTGACAGCCAGGCACGCACACCCACACCCACACCCATACACAAGCGATATCGCTCCTTCTCCTTTCAAAAATAATAATGCAATCCTCAGCTGACCTATCATTACTTTAGGCAGTGTGCACATTTGCGACTCTGTAGATGTTTGGATGCACTGGATGTTTGTCTCTTCAACAAAATTTACATACCCCCTGCCTCCCAGTTTTGTTGTTGTTGCTGTTGTTGTTGTTGTTGTTGTTGTTGTTGTTCACGCATCCAGTCATCCTCCCTCTCCACAATTTCTGTGGTGTGTGTCTTTTTGAAAAATAAGTTTTAAAAACCCCAGCAAATTGCCTCACTAGTCTCTTGATTGTCTTGATACCTTTCTTGCATTTTAAGGGAAAACCGATTGATCTGTAACAGTCACGTTGTGTGGAACTGCTTCGTTCGGATGACGTGGGTAATTTGATCTCCACTCTGAAGTGTCTTGGGGTATAAATTGATACACCTTGCAAAGGTAGAGAAAATGTTGTTCAAATTAGCAGTAGGCGTTTAGTTTCATCTCCACCTTAATCGCTTTCGTGTGTGTGTGTGTGTGTGTGTGTGTGTGTGTGTGTGTGTGTGTGTGTGTGTGTGTGTGTGTGTGTGTGTGTGTGAACATGCTCGTGCGCAGGCGAGCGTGCGTGCGTGCGCATACGTGTGTGTGTGGGGGGGGGGGGAGTGTGTGTGTGTGTGTGTGTGTGTGTGTGTGCGTGCGTGCGTGCGTGCGTGCGTGCGTGCGTGCGCGCGTGCGTGCTTGTCTGTATAAACAACAAGACTGCAGAGAAGAGTACTTTTCTCTGACAATGGCGAGAATGTAGAACCGGTGGACTAATTTGTCAGCGCTGGTCAGCGTCCACACCGTCACCGGACAGAAGTGCAAGGTCATGTGATCTCCCATTTGTTTCAGCCGACTTTGGCTTAATAAGGAACAAAGCCAACTTTTTTGTTTCACGTGCTATCACTCTTTTACCCGTAATGGTTTAAAACTCGATTGACTGAACGCTGTGTTCAATTTTCCGTCAAATGTGTCAACGTTATTCTTACCTGTTTGACCATTGTGAGATACCTGTCGTTATTGTTAAGGTGTTCCAAGTTTGCTGACTGCATAGACTTTGACACGAATAGGTCAAGGGGGGTTAAACTTGCCCTGCTTTGCCTCGTTCCTGTATGCACGTGCCCCTGTGCATATGTCGCCCATCTCTGAACCGATATCAGCATGAAAACTAAAATGAACAGAACAACAACATCAGCAGGTTATTCCAGACTCAAATCTATGTAAAAAATATTGAAAAATCAACAACCTCCGCAATGTCTATATATAAATCCATGTTGTATGATATGCTCATGAA
>JADBJO010000885.1:464412-494412 GCA_016801955.1 Conus betulinus
TCTTAAAATTTTACCAAAAGTATAGAACGGATCGCTGCCAGTTCCAGCCTAACCTCACTTAGCATTTATTACATTCATTTCGCATTAGCCTTTTGCGTATATGCAATTCTATGCAGCGCGTCTACCAAGAGACGATGTTTTTTGACGATTCTGATGCATTTTAGTCAATGGAAAAATGATCAGCTGTTCGGGAAGTAGGCTGAAAGTTCTGTCACTTTGGTCAGGAGTAACAGTCACAGAACATGGACGCTTTGAGCACAGCTTTTCATGCGTGTCTTTTACTTGTCTCGCCTGTAGCTTTCGTCTTGTCTGTACCTTTTATTTCTTTTACCTGTACTTTTTGTTTGTCTCTTGCCGGTAACTATTGACTATCTTGCCTGTAGCTTTTGATTTTCTTGCCTGTAGCTTTCGTGTTGCTTACAGGTTTTGATTGTCTTGACTGCGGCTTTGGCATGGCTGTAGCTTTTGTTTGTCTTTCCTGCAGGTTTTGATCGAAACGCATGGCTGCGGTATTGTCATTTGTTAGTCCAACTCGCACAGCGGTCTCTGCAATCGCCCAACTTTTCGTTTTCCTCGCTCAGAATCTGATTAGCGTTACCTGTCCTGCTTCTTTGACTCTTTGGGGAATACTGGGCATTGTTCAGACAGAGGACGGGAAGAGACATGGGCAGAGAGAGAGAGAGGCGAGGGGCGAAGGGAGGGATAGGGGGGGGAGGGGGGAGACAACATAACGCAATCAATCACAAGCATGATGGTCACTCCCAGAATATTCAAGTGTTGTCAGTCACCACACGAACCTGTTCCACAAAACTACCCTGTCACTCTGCATTCCGCAGCTACACTTAAATAGCCTTTGTCATTCTGCAGTGTCTCATGGCACTGAGTTACATGTTACACCTTCCTGTCTGAAAGCGAGAAGACGGCAAACAGCTGCTGCTCAAGTGAATATCTATGTAGTCCTGAGCTATCAGACCTGTACAAAGATCACAACACACACAGCTGCGGATTCTCTCTCGGCCTACGTGCAGCGAGCATACCTGTGTGTAGATGTGCCAGTGTTTTTGCTCAGGACGCCGATGACGTGTGTTGAGACTGATAACAGTGAGTTTGGGGCGTTGTTCTGGAACAGAGTGGGAAAGGAAGTGCTGGGATCTGATGGCTGTTTACCTTTGTTTGGCAGGGCATGGGTTAAACAAGAGAAACGGCTCAGGTGTGTGTGTGTGTGTGTGTGTGTGGGGGGGGGGGTGATGAGAGGAGAAAAAAACTGCAAGGCCGCCCCTGGCAGACACAGTGGAGGATTGTACTGAAAGACTCCATCATCACAGCAAACTTCTCGGTGTGAGTTTCAAGCTCCTCTCCCGGAGAGTGCGTGTGTCGTCACACTATAGCGTCATCCAAAATTTCTCTGTGTTTATCTATATGTTTTGTTTCCATATCAAAATGGATGTCCCTACAGAATTTTTCCAGGGACAAACTCTTGCCGTGGCTTCTTCTACCATCCCTTAACGGCAAACGATACCAGGCAGACAGAGAACACATGGCAGACAGAGAGCACATGGCAGACAGAGAACACATGGCAGACAGAGAACACAAGGCAGACAGAGAACACATGGCAGACAGAGAACACATGGCAGACAGAGAACACATGGCAGAGAGAGAGAACACATGGCAGAGAGAGAACACACGGCAGACAGAGAGCACAAGGCAGAGAGCACATGGCAGACAGAGAACACATGGCAGAGAACACAAGGCAGACAGGGAGCACATGGCAGACAGAGAGCACAAGGCAGGCACAGAACATAAGGCAGACAGAGAGCACAAGGCATACACAGAGAACACATGGCAGAGAGAGAACACCAGGCAGACAGAGAACACCAGCAGGCACAGAGAAGCAAGGCACAGAGAACACATGGCAGACAGAACACCAGGCAGACAGAGAAGACAAGGCAGACAGAGAAGACAAGGCAGACAGAGAGCACAAGGCAGACAGAGAGCACAAGGCAGACAGAGGGCACAAGGCATACAGAGAACACATGGCAGACAGAGAACACATGGCAGACAGAACACGAGGCAGACAGAGAAGACAAGGCAGAGAGAGAACACAAGGCAGACAGAGAAGACAAGGCAGACAGAGAACACAAGGCAGACAGAGAACACCAGGCAGACAGAGAACACCAGGCAGACAGAGAACACCAGGCAGACAGAACACCAGGCAGACAGAGAACACCAGGCAGACAGAGAACGCCAGGCGGACAGAGAACACAAGGCAAACAGAGAACACATGGCAGAGAGAGAACACAAGGCAGAACACAAGGCATATAGAGACACAAGGCAGGCAGAGAACACATGGCAGACAGAGAACACAAGGCAGACACAGAACACATGGTAGACAGAGAACACAAGGCAGGCATAGAGCACAAGGCATACATAGAACACATGGCAGACAGAGAACACTAGGCAGAGTGAGAACATATGGTAGACAGAGAACACATGGCAGACAGAGAACACCAGGCAGAGTGAGAACACATGGCAGATAGAGAACACAAGGCAGACAGAACACATGACAGACATAGAGCACATGGCAGACAGAGAACACATGGCAGACAGAGAACACCAGGCAGAGTGAGAAAACATGGCAGAGAACACCAGGCAGAGTGAGAAAACATGGCAGACAGAGAGCAAAAGGCAGACAGAGAACACAAGCCAGACAGAGAGCCACATGGCAGACAGAGAACACATGCCAGACAGAGAGCACATGGCAGACAGAGAACACATGGCAGACAGAGAACACATGGCAGACAGAGAACACAAGGCAGAGAGAGACACAAGGCAGACAGAGAGCACATGGCATACAGAGAAAACACATGGCAGACAGAAAACACATGGCAGACAGAGAACATAAGGCAGACACAGAACACAAGGAGACAGAACACATGGCAGACAGAGAACACCAGGTAGACAGAGAACACAAGGTGGACAGAGAACACATGGCAGACAGAGAACACCAGGCAGAGTGAGAACACATGGTAGACAGAGAGAACACCAGGTAGACAGATTCTCCACTGTGAGGGGTGTAGATTGTTCCCTGTGAGGGGTGTAGATTCTCCACTGTGAGGGGTGTAGATTGTTCCCTATGAGGGGTGTAGATTTTCCACTGTGAGGGGTGTAGATTGTTCCCAGTGAGGGGTGTAGATTTTCCACTGTGAGGGGTGTAGATTGTTCCCTGTGAGGGGTGTAGATTCTCCACTTTGAGGGGTGTAGATTGTTCCCTGTGAGGGGTGTAGATTCTCCACTGTGAGGGGTGTAGATTGTTCCCTGTGAGGGGTGTAGATTCTCCACTGTGAGGGGTGTAGATTCTCCACTGTGAGGGGTGTAGATTCTCCACTTTGAGGGGTGTAAATTGTTCCCTGTGAGGGGTGTAGATTCTCCACTGTGAGGGGTGTAGATTCTCCACTGTGAGGGGTGTAGATTCTCCACTGTGAGGGTGTAGACTCTCCGCTGTGTGGGGTGTAGATTGTTCCCTGTGAGGGGTGTAGATTCTCCACTGTGAGGGGTGTAGATTCTCCACTGTGAGGGGTGTAGATTGTTCCCAATGAGGGGTGTACATTCTCCACTGTGAGGGGTGTAGATTCTCCACTGTTAGGGGTGTAGATTCTCCACTTTGAGGGGTGTAAATTGTTCCCTGTGAGGGGTATAGATTGTTCCCTGTGAGGGGGGTGTAGATTCTCCACTTTGAGGGGTGTAGATGTTCCCTGTGAGGGGTGTAGATTCTCCACTGTGAGGGGTGTAGATTGTTCCCTGTGAGGGGTGTAGATTCTCCACTGTTAGGGGTGTAGATTGTTCCCTGTGAGGGGTGTAGATTCTCCACTGTTAGGGGTATAGATGTTTCCCTGTGAGGTGTGTAGATTCTTCACTGTGCGGAGTGTAGATGTTTCCCTGTGAGGGGTGTGTAGATATATCCACTGTGAGGGGTGTAGATGTTTCCCTGTATGGGGTGTAGATTCTCCACTGTGAGGGGTGTAGATTCTCCACTGTGAGGGGTGTAGATTCTCCATTGTGAAGGATGTAAATTTGTCCCTGTGAGAGGTGTAGATTGTTCCCTGTGAGAGGCTCAGCTGCAATCGTTCTGCGCCATTATTCATTCCACATATGACAAGCAAAGTGCTTATTTCCGAATCTTATATCTGGGAGCGGATTTTCTGGCATTGCATCACTGGGCTGTGTTGATGTTCTGCATAGCAATGAAGAAGAGAGTCAGATCGATTTATGAATTTGAGCGCACGCCTTGCCTCTCCCGCTCTCCCTCCGTTCCGTTTTGTTGACACGCTCCTACCCCCCCCCCCCCCCCCCCCCCACACACACACACACACACACACTCACAGACCATCTCTCTCTCTCTCTCTCTCTCTCTCTCTCTCTCTCTCTCTCTCTGTCCGACTGTCTGTAACTGACAGTCATTTGAATAACAATCACTGTGTATTTCCTAGTCAGAAGCGAGTTATTATCTTGGATATCCTTTGTGGCCTCTGATCTTCCACATGCTGTGGAGCTCATTGCTTCGTATTACACTCTTAACTCCTGTGCATTGAGTCAGAAATCATGATCGATTTTTTTTTTAATGGAACGAATGACTCTGACAGCAGCACACTTATGTTTACGCCATTCACTCCAGAGGTGAATTTATTTGCGTGTTAAACAGTTCAGTCCTCTGTGGTTCTCACTTTACGCTGCCGTGGTGTGATGTTAGTTTTCCGAACTTTCTGCGTAAGCGAAAGAATCAGAAAGGTGCCAGTAACACGTTGTTGTTGTCGTCATGAGCGAAATGCTGCTGATCCTCCACACGTCTGTCGTGGTTCCCTTAGGAGCCATGACATGGAACACAGATGATGTCGATGATGATGAAGGCCGTTACCGGTTTTCCTCTTTCATCATCGTAAGCCGGTTGTGGTTCCTTTGACATCGGAAAGTAGTATCGAAAGAACCAGAGTGACGGGAACCTGGCATTTTAATGTCTCTACAGCTTATCAATTTCAGGTCAGAGTAAACGGAAGAGAAAACAGTCCTGAAACCGGACTTTCTCTTTCATAGATGTCATAGAATGTCCTGCGCTGATGTTAAACGATTCTGGAGGATGTATGGAACACAGATGGTTTAGAAATCTACAGCAGCACACAATCCTCAACGGGGAAAAAAATGAGGTGCTTGAAAAGATAATCAGAGGACAAGTACCCCAAACAAGGGAAGGATTGGAACAGCAAGATCCCACATTCCAGAAAGATGAGTCTGGAGAATCAGTGGGGGGCTGCGTCTCTGAGGAGATCAAAGGGAAGGCTGTTCTGCCTTGATCTTCGCTGCTGTCAGCACCGATGAGACCGAGCTGCTCTACCTAGTTCTAAGCTCCAGTCAGCACCGTTGAGACCGAGCTGCTCTACCTAGTTCTAAGCTCCAGTCAGCACCGTTGAGACCGAGCTGCTCTACCTAGTTCTAAGCTCCTGTCAGCACCGATGTGACCGAGCTGCTCTACCTAGTTCTAAGCTCCCTTCAGCACCGATGTGACCGAGCTGCTCTACCTAGTTCTAAGCTCCTGTCAGCACCGATGTGACCGAGCTGCTCTGCCTAGTTCTAAGCTCCTGTCAGCACCGATGTGACCGAGCTGCTCTACCTAGTTCTAAGCTCCTGTCAGCACCGATGTGACCGAGGCTGCTCTACCTAGTTCTAAGCTCCTGTCAGCACCGATGTGACCGAGCTGCTCTGCCTAGTTCTAAGCTCCTGTCAGCACCGATGTGACTGAGCTGTTCTACCTAGTTCTAAGCTCCTGTCAGCACCGATGTGACCGAGCTGCTCTGCCTAGTTCTAAGCTCCTGTCAGCACCGATCTGACCGAGCTGTTCTACCTAGTTCTTAGCTCCTGTCAGCACCGATCTGACTCAGGCTGTTCTACCTAGTTCTTAGCTCCTGTCAGCACCGATCTCTGACTCAGGCTGTTCTACCTAGTTCTTAGCTCCTGTCAGCACCGATGAGACCGAGCTGCTCTACCTAGTTCTTATCTGCTGTCAGCATCGATGTGACTGACAATCCTCTGGTTATCAGACAGCGGACTTGACCATTCTGACCGTTGAAACCTTTTGATGTACCTTTCATCCTTCGTGGATCCTCAAACCTTGGATAAAAAAATTTCCCCCAAATATGACTCTTTTTTTCCCCCATTACTGATTTTATTGTCATGCTGTTCACCTCCTCACTGGACAATCTTTTCATTTCTCTCTGTTACCCTTCTCCCTTCTCTGGCTGCTTCTGGAGTCGGCTGGATTTGTTTTTGTACCCTTGGAGGTAAAGAACACCACTTCACTGATATTTCATACTCAGGGTGTACAACGTAGGTAACTGGATCCCGCTAATGAGGCGCAGTTAGGGGACGAAAGCCAACTCCAGACAGGGATAACAAAGGTTCTCTTTTCAAAACAGACCTCCACGGTCCCAAATACGCTGTGATTGAAGGGCATTATATTCACATCCAAACGCGCTGCTTCTCGTTCCCATTTTCTTTCTCCCTACTATTTTTCCGCTGTACATCTTGGCCAAGACGTGGCTTTACTGAGGGAGGCATTGTTGACCTGCACTTGGTCCACCCCACAACTTGTTTGATCAACACATCAGAATCCTGTTAGCATAACTGCTTCCTCATCAATTTTCGCGCCAAGACCAGCAAAGCTAAACACACACACACACACACACACACACACACACACACACACACACACACCACACACTCACACACACACACACACACACCCACACACGCACTCACACACCCGCACGCACGCACACACACACGCACACACACACACACACACACACACACACACACACACACACACACACACACACACTGAGATTAATCCGACTTCATGAAAGCTGACAAATGATTAGTGGGTCTCGTGAGAGCCGACAAATTATTGGTGGCTCTCAGGAAAGCTGACATTATTGGCGAATTTAGTTCAAGCCGGCAAAAGATTGGTGGACCTCGTGAAAGCCGATAAATAATTGGTGGACCTCGGAAAAGCCGGCAGATCGATAGGTGGACCTTTCCTACATGTGTCTACATTGGTGGACTATTTGAAAATCAAGAAATCATTTAGTCACACACACACACACACACACACACACACACACACACACACACACACACACACACACACTCACACTTACATACACACACGTTTCGACAAATTATTGGTGGACTTCGTTAAAACTTGTAAATAATTGGTGGACGTTGTGTGAGATCTATATAATGGTTTGCTGGACGTCATAAATGTCGACGATTGGTGGACGTCTCGAAAACCAGCAAAATAACTAGTGAACAATATGAAAATCAGAGTGTACCTTCTGATAGCCGAAAATTGATTGGTGGGCCTCGTGGAAACCGAACAATGATTGGTGGACCTCATGGGAGCCGATAAGTGATTGGTGGGGCTTCATGGAAGCCGATAAGTGATTGGTGGACCTCATGGAAGCCGATAAGTGATTGGTGGACCTCATGGGAGCCGATAAGTGATTGGTGGGCTTCATGGAAGCCGATAAGTGATTGGTGGACCTCATGGAAGCCGATAAGTGATTGGTGGACCCTCATGGAAGCCGATAAGTGATTGGTGGACCTCATGGAAGCCGATAAGTGATTGGTGGACCTTGGTGGGCCTCATGAAAGTGGGCCTCATGAAAGCCGAGAAGTGATTGGGGACCTCATGGAAGCCGAGAAGTGATTGGTGGACCTCATGAAAGCCGAGAAATGATTGGTGGACCTCATGGAAGCCGAGAAATGATTGGTGGACCTCATGGAAGCCGAGAAATGATTGGTGGGCCTCATGAAAGCCGAGAAATGATTGGTGGGCCTCATGGAAGCCGAGAAATGAGTAGTGCATGTCATGATTGGCGGACCTCATGAAAGCTGAGAAATGATTGGTGGGCCTCATGGAAGCCGAGAAATGATTGACGGACCTCATGAAAGCTGAGAAATGATTGGTGGGTCCGCTCAGCGCCATATTAGCGCCAGTCATTGGTAGTAAAGAGGTTGCATTCATATGCGAATAAAACTTCTGAAAGAGCGGATCTGCCCTTACATCGATGTGAATTTCCTAGTTTTATAAGGAAAAGAAAAGGCTGAATAGGAGGCAAACTAATAGATAATTTGACTCAGCATGCACGCGCGCGCGCGCACACACACACTCACACACACACACACACACACACACACACACACACACACATAAGGAAAAGAAACTTCCTGAATAGGAGGCAAATCAATAGATAATTCGACTCAGTATACACACACACACGCGCGCGCGCGCGCGCACCAGTCAACATCTATCAGTCTAGCTGGCCACAGCGCTCCACCCTCGTCGTCGTCGTCCTCCTCCCCTCCCCCGCCGCCGCCTCTTCATCTTCTCTCCCCCGGCGACTCCCGGGGCGCTGATTAGAAGGCGGCAGTGTAGCGGAACTCCCAGAGCGCTATGGATCGGCCCCCAGACCGCCGCACAACTTGTCGCGGGCCAAATGACAGAGGAGACGTTTGAAAGCCCCCCCCCCCCCTTCCCAGTCAGTCGCCATTGATCCCACCCCTTACCCCCCCCCCTCCTCTCCCCATCTCCATCGCCACCCTCACTCCAGCTTAGGGCAAGTTACGGCCGATTCAGCTGATCCTTCTTACATGTTCACACTATCTGCACATACATAGCTCACGCGTTTTGCTTGTAAGATAGAATCTTGATCGCCCCTTGCAACGGTGCACCACGAGACATTTCCTCTGCTGCATGTCGGGGGGGGGGGGCTTTAGCTCTCTTTGTGTTGTCACGGTTTACTGCGTGCTACAGCTCTTCAGCCTTATTGTCACGCCCTCTGCACACGCAATCATCTTTGCGCATATGAAACGTGGAGGGGTAGGGGTGGGGTGGGGGGGTGGGGGCACCTTGATGATCACCCATGTCGTACGGACCTGCGTGACGCGACAAACCTGACTTGGAGAGATTTGGCAAGCAATTTTGAGGTTTAGCGGATGTGTGTGTGTGTGTGTGTGTGTGTGTGTGTGTGCAGGACGGGAGGAGGGGGGGGGGGGTGGGGTGGTGGGGGGGGCTAATCTTTAGGTGTTCGTTTGTAATGTTGGGGTTTAGCCTATCATTTAGTAGATGGGTAAGTAGACAAATGGGTAAATGGGTCCTTAATATCTACAATTCAGAGGTTTAGCCAGGTATGTGCAGGGTTATCTTGTGTTGTCATTAAGGGTCGTGAGATCACCGTTCGCCAAAGCAGTCTGTCTCAACATTCCTTTACGCTAGAGGGATCGTTTTTTTGGACATTGTTGATATCTTCAGTTAAGCTTCATACTATTCTGTACATCACACAAATGTACATGTACATGTTGAGACAGTAAAATTTACACAAATCCGTATGCAACGCTCGTACGGTATTGCAACGATAACGGGTGTAGAATTCTGTGCAATACATAATTTATATGTTGTGCTTTAAAGTTAACCAACACTTTACTACACACAAATTTATCTGTTGTGACAACAGACTCATACAATACCATGTCGCGATAGCACATCAATTTGTGTGGCAATACAATTATGTAATATCACACGTTACGTGAATTTATCTGTTGCGACAATAAAGTCACACGAATTGGCCCGTCGTTGACAGTCATGCAATATTACACACCACATGAATTTATCAACTGTGGCAATCAACTCATACAGCACAGTACAGCGACAACACACGAATTTTTTTTCTACCGGCAAAACAGTCATATAATACTGCACATCGCATGGAGTTGTCAGTTGTGATGAAAGTGTTTGCACAGTTTTTGTGCAACACACGAATGTACCTGTTCTGACTATACCATGAAACCGGTGAACAGGAAGGGGGGAGGTGCATGACAAAGCCTGTTGTCATCATCATTCGCATGCTATATTAGAGCTTTTTGTTTTGATGCGTGCGTGCGTGTGTGAGTGTGTACGTGCGTGCGTGCGTGTGTGTGTGCGTGCGTGCGTGCGTGCGTGCGTGCGTGTGTGTGTGTGTGTGAAATGATTGTGATTAATGCCTGTAGTCAAAGGAGAACCCCGCACAACAAACGGCCATGGTATCGAGCTGGTGGTTTCGTTTGTTTGTTTGTTTGTTACCCCGCCTTCGTCTGTTTCCGTGTCTGCTTTGGGGACATGCCGTGACATTCAGGTCACTAGAGAGAGAGAGAGAGAGAGAGAGAGAGAGAGAGAGAGAGAGAGAGAGACAGAGAGAGACAGAGAAAGAGAGAGACTTCATCCCAAGGAAAGAGACGAGACCCCCCCCCCCCCCCCCCCCCGCACCCATCCGACCTCCACCACTGCCACCAACCCCTAGACAATCGTCCGAAGCGGTTCGCGACATCCCGTCCCCCGGACACACCGACAAACGGACGAACGAACGCAATCACGCAGGCCTCCCCCCCCTTTGGGAGGGAGCAAGAAAATTACAGGCTGAATAACGGATGGAGGCGAATGAGGCAACTTTATCCCGAACGACTGCAGTCGCTCGACCAAGTCTGACGGCATCACGGGAGGGGAGGGAAGGAGGTGATGGTGGAATGGAGGGGGAGGGGGGTAGCTGGGCAAAAAAAAGGTGGGGGTGAGGCGTGTGGAATTTTGGACGGCGGTTAGAGGGGGGGTGGGAAGGAGGGAGGGCAGGAGTGGTGGGGGGGGGGGGGAGGGATGGGGGGGGAGGGGGGGGGAATAGCCACCTATCCGACACAAGGGCAAAGCAAACATTTCTGTCTCCGTCGAGCCGATGGTGGCATTGTAAGTTGCCGTGTTGGACGTGTCATTAGGAGGGGGACGTGGACAGCAAAAGCACACTCAGACAGACCCGGTCATTGGTTGGGTGGAGGGGAGGGTTGGGGGGGGGGGTAGGGGGGGGTACTGAGACTGAACTGCCCTGGCAAGCGGGAGAGAACTCCTCCGCTCTCCCGCCAGTCGTCGTCAGCAGGACAACAGAAGGCGATTGCAGGAGATGGAGGGAGAGGTGGGAGAGAAAAGGGTGAGAAGGAGAGAGGGGTGGGTGGAGGAGGAGGAGAGCTGGGTCGATGCTCTCCCCTTACAATGGCGCCCGTATTGATCTGCCGGAAAGAAGTTTTCAGCAGTGGTCGATGGGACTCGGGGCTTATTTTTAGAGAGAAAGGATTTGATGCCCAGATCTCCCTAATTCCTGCACGTCGTCGCTGCGATGCCCAGGGTCTGACATGGACGGGGGGGGGGGGGGGGGCTTCGTTGGGGGGGGGGGGGGTGCTCTCCGTTCAATCAGTTCATGTGCTCTCTCTCTCTCTCTCTCTCTCTCTCTCTCTCTCTCTCTCTCTCCACCTCTCTCTCTCTCTCTCTCTCTCTCTCTCTCTCTCTCTCTCTCTCTCTCTCTCTCCTCTTCTCATTCCCATTTCAATTGTAACAAAAACTTACCGACTTATTTGAAACAATCCCTTGATCGGCAACTGATCGGAAGCTACTGAGCTGACTTGAATGTAATTTATTACCCGAGGAAAGAAATAGGTAAAACCCAACAGCTAAGGAGAGAGAAAAAAAAAGAAGGAAAAAGAAATGAGAGGTGCAGATCTACAAGGAAAAGCAATCACATTTCCGTTTTTACGGGGAGGGATGGGAGGAGGCGGAGTAGGAGGGGGGAGGGGGGGGAGCTTACATCTGTGTTTTCTCTTACGCAGGTTCTATCGTTGATTTGAGTCTGATGCAAGTCGCTGTTTCTCCGATAGGTTTTCCAACATACAATTATCAAGCAAATGAAATTCGCCTTCATCCTTGTTTTTCGTCGGCTCGTCCGTTCAAAGTTCTCGTGGTGCAGTTTAGTGCTTTGCTAGCTACTGACTGATCACTACAGTAGCACCCACCTTTTCTGCAAAAAGACCTGAGAGGATGGTGTAGATGACATGGTCTATAAAGCCAGAAAGTGGGTGCCAGTTTCCTCAAAGCCGGTGAAACAAACAGTCTAGGCATGATTGCCCAGCGTATTCCTTGAATGACGAGTCTTTTCCATCCTAAACAGCAGAGCTTACTATCTCTTGGTTTGGAGCCCACCGTTGTTACGCAATCATTAATAGCAGTGACGGAGCATCATGAGTTCTGACCATTCCAGTCTCACATCACTGGCGTCCAGTGAGAGCTGGAGTCGCTGGAATGGCATGTCCAGGCTGGGTGCTGAGATCAGAATCGATGGACACTATGGTTATGATTGAAGGACGTCAAGACTGATGGATTTCATGATGAAGTCAGATTGCTGGATTTCATGACGAAGACGGATGGCTGTCAGATTGATGGATTTCATGACGAAGACGGATGCATGTCATGACTGGGATTGACGGATGTCATGATGATGGATTTCATGAGGAAGACAAATGGCTGTCATGACAGGATTGACGGATGTCATGATGATGGATTTGATGCTGAGGGCAGATGGCTGTCATGGATGGAATTGATGGACGTCATGATGACGGATTTCACGATGACGGCAGATGGATGTCAGATTGATGGGATGTCATGACGAAGACGGATGGATGTCATGACTGGTGGATTTCACGATGAGGGCATATCAGACTGATGGATGTCATGAGGAAGACGGATGGATGTCATGATTGTGGATGATGGATGTCATGACGAAGACGGATGGATGTCATGATTGTGGTTGATGGATTTAATGACTGATGGGTTTCGTGATGAAGACGGATGGATGTCATGACTGACGGATTATTTCATGACGAAGACGGATGGATGTCATGATTGTGGTTGATGGATGTCATGACGTAGACGGATAGATGTCATGACTGCGGTTGATGGATGTTATGACTGATGGCTTTTGTGATGAAGACACTGGAGGTGTGATGATGTAATTGATAGGTGTGATAATATTGTTTGATGCTTGCCATGATCTGACTGTAGGACATCATGATTCGGATCGATGGGTGTGATACTCTGTTTTTAAAGCGTGGGATAATCTGGTTTGACGGGTATAATGATCTGGTTAGAAGAGTGTGATGATTGGTTAGAAGAGTGTGATGATCTGGCTTGATGGGTGTTATGATCTAGTTTGAAGGGTGTGATGATCTTGTTTGAAGGGTGTGATGATCTGGTTTGAAGGGTGTCATGATCTGGTTGATGGGTGTGGTGATCTGGTTTGAAGGGTGATGATCAGGTTTGAAGGGTGTGATGATCTGGTTTGAAGGGTGTCATGATCTGGTTTGATGGGTGTGGTGATCTGGTTTGAGGGGGTGTGATGATCTGGTTTGAAGGGTGTGATGATCTGGTTTGATGGGTGTCATGATCTGGTTTGAAGGGTGTCATGATCTGGTTTGATGGGTGACGTCATGATCTGGTTTGATGGGTGTCATGATCTTGTTTGATGGGTGACGTCATGATCTGGTTTGATGGGTGTCATGATCTGGTTTGATGGGTCTCATGATCTGGTTTGATGGGTGTCATGATCTGGTTTGAAGGTTGTCATGATCTGGTTTGAAGGGTATCTTGATCTGATTTGATAGGTGTTGTGATCATTGATAAGTGTAGTTATTGATGGACGAAATGATCTGTTTCCCTTGGGAAGAAAAGGTCTGGGCTGATGGCGGTGGTGATCGGTATTAATGAGAATGGGATCTCCTGTGATGTCACCTGAATTGATGAGCCTGGTGGATGCCATGGATGTGAAAGAACCTGATGGATAATGATTATAGGGATAGGACTATCATTTACATGGCAAGGCACGATCATCTTGGCTCTCAGCAAATCACTGCTCATTCGTCGTGACAACATTATAAGATTTCTTGATTCTTTGTTACGAGAACCCCCCCCCCCCCCCCCCCCCCCCCCCCCCAAGCAATATTTACAGGTTTTACTTTGCTTACATTGTGTGCGTGGTGTGTGTCATTTTAACCAGTCAAATTGAGTAGTGCGAGATGTTCCAAGTGTTTCTGTTTGTTTTGTTGTTGCTGGTTTTGTTTTGTTTTGTCTGGTTTGGTTTGGTTTGGTTGTTGTTGTTTGTTTTTTTTTTTTTCTAAAACATTCGCATACAATTAAAAAATCAAAAAGCATTCCGAGAAATAGAGCTTTGTTTATCTTTCTTTTTCATTTCCGAATGGTAGCTGTCTGCTACTTATCACTGTTTTTTTAAAGACATGCGAGTGCGTGATCTTTCATGACACCTTTGTCTAACCTGTGTTTTCGTGTTCTCTTCCTGACACAATGAAACGACACTGATATTCTTGCATGTTACTATTCGTGTTCTTCACATCAGTTTCAAAGAGAGCTTTACTTCACATTCAGAGAATATGTGTAATGTGTGATCTCTTCATATAACACAACAGGACTTTGGACTTACATAATAACGGGACAAAGGACTTACGGAAACTGTGTTTCTTCCTTGTTACTACAACAGGACAAAAGAACATGTTTAATGTGTCATCCCAGCGTATTATCACAACTGGAAAAAAAAAAAAGGATCCGAGTAATTCGTAAGCCTTCCATATCATCATGACAAGATCAAAGGATGTGTACAACCTGTGATCTTTTCCATATGATGATGACATGTCTCAGGAACATGAGTATAGTGTGATCCTTTCACAGTAAAGTGACACGTGTAATGTGACTCCTTTCACATCGCAATGACCTTATTCAACGACATGCCTCTGGCGCGGTCCTTTCACGTCATAATGACAGGGGTCATAGACGTATGTACAGTTTACACAAACGGAAACCCAAGTCCTGATGACAGTTACAGTTGTTGTTTGATGAGATCCTAGGCCAGATTCAAAAGTCAAAGTAGCAAAGCAAAAGAGACACAGGCACTTTGTCCCATACAAAGGGAAACAAAGGTAGTCTGTCTTCACAGGAGGGAGCAAGCCGAGGTAACAATGAACAGTGACAGGGGAAATGTCAGCACCACCACTCACAGTCTGTGAGCAGGAATGTCAATCCCCAAGGATCTGCCTCTCTATAGGCTGGGGGGGGGGGGGGGGGGGGGGGGGGGAGGAGGAGGGGAGGGGCTTCCCACTTCCTGCCGCACCGCTGTTCTCCCGTGTGGTCCACCGAACAAGGACAGAAATACGGTAAACAACTTGGATCAGGTAAATAGCTCTTCTCTCTCTCTCTCTCTCTCTCTCTCTCTCTCTCTCTCTCTCTCTCTCTCTCTCTCTCTTCTCCTTCCCTCTCTCCACCTCTCCCTCTCTCTCTCTCTCTCTCACACACACACACACACACACACACACACACACACACACACACACACACACACTGACATATACACAAACTAACAAACAAGCAAACACACACACACACACACACACACACACACACACACACACACACACACACACACACACACACACACACACACACACACACACACACACACACACACACACACACACACACACACACACACACACACACACACACACACACACACACACACACACACACACACACACACACACACACACACACACACACACAAAAACCACCACCACAACCACCACCACCACCACCACTATCACACTTCACCACACACACACACACACACACACACACACACACACACACACACACACACACACACACACACACACACACATCCTTAATGAGGTCAGAACCTCTCCCTAAGAAGTCCACTTCACTGTCCGGAAAAAAGCAGAAGTGTTTTAATCCATGAAGCCGGCTGTGGGTGTGCCGATACATATTTCAGCCATCAAAACATACAGCTTGTCAGAATTCTTTTTTTCGATTAATGACGCATTTTCCGTTTCAGTTTTTTTTTTTTTTTTTTCGTTGTTTTCATACATCCCAGCCGACCACACAAGCTGTCTTCAGGGTTGCCTTGACATGAAGATACCAAATTCTGTCTGAAGAAGCGGCAAAACATCATGGAAAGCTGTAGGCAGACAAAATGTACCTCAGTGTTGAGTAAGAACGTACTAGCCAAGGTGCTGGCATCTTTAAGGGGAAGACATCTAGTTCATGCTGAGGGCGCCAATCTTTCCGCTTGATGTTCATCCAAGGTTTACGAAAATGAGAAGGGAATCGATTTCACACACACACACACACACACACACACACACACACACACACACACGCACACATACACGCGCGCGCGCGCGCGCGCGCTTTCCAAGGCAACTGCTACTTCAGCCACCAGCACTGCAGAATGGTCAGCAGCTTGGTCAGCTGAAGCCCGCCATGCCTGTGGCTGAACTCTCGCTACTCAGTGGTGGTCGGATGACAACCAAATAACATGCTACAAATTGTCGCCAGAAAACTATTTTGAAGCATACATACACGCGCGCGCGAGCGCACGTACGCACACACACAGACACACACACACACACATGATGCGCGCGCGCGCACGCACGCACGCACACACACAACACACACACACACACACACACACACACACACACACACACACACACACACACACACACACATATTGGAGCAAAATCCACGACGCAGAAAGATGGGGTTAACCGTGATATTCTCTCTCTCTCTCTCTCTCTCTCTCTCTCTCTCTCTCTCTCTCTCTGGTGGATTTTACAGTGACTCTCTCTCTCTCTCTCTCTCTCTCTCTCTCTCTCTCTCTCTCTCTCTCTCTCTCGCTCGCTCGCTCTCTGATGGGGTTTACACACACACACACACACACACACACACACACACACACACACACCACACTCTCTCTCTCTCTCTCTCTCTCTAATTGCTTTTACAGTACTCCTCTCCTCCTCCCCTAAACCCACCCCCCCCTCCCCCCCCCCCACCCCCACCCCCACTCCCACCCCCCCTTCCCCCCACCCCCTCCCTCCACTCCCACCCTCTCTCTCTCTCTCTCTCTCTCTCTCTCTCTCTCTCTCCTCTGTATAAGCGGGACGGATGAAGCCTCTCTCGGGCACTGTCTCCCGAACAGACTGTATAAAGCGGGACGGATGAAGCCAGCGGGGGGGCCCGAACAGACTGTATTGATTGAGGCCAGAGGGGGTCGACGCAGGTCCCGGACCCGGTCCCCCCCCCTAGTGACAGACGCCATCGCTTTCAGCACCTCCCCACGCCACGGAGAGCGCGGGAGCAGTCCCTGTCCACCGCTGCCAGTAACAGGTCGGCCACACCGAGAAAGTCCCGGCCCCCGTAACAGCGTCGATTGAAACCCAGCGGGAAGTGGGAGTAATTACCCCTGTCTGGGAGGTCACTTGCCACCGGGCCTCGGATGCTTTGTCGGTGTGTCCGTCTGTCCGGGAAATTGTGATGCTATTATAAGACGATACCATGTTTATTTCGCTCCCCCACCCCACTCCCTCGCCCTTTTTTGCGGTATGGAAGATAAAAATAATAACAATGAAATAATGAATAATGATAATAATTACAATTATTACTGTATTTATAACAATGATAGTGATGATGACAATGAAAGGTAACGAATAGGATGATAATAATAACCACTACAACAACAACGTGATAATAATGATGAGAATAATGATAATAGGCTAACAGTCATCTCCATGATAATTGTAAAAGTAAAATTAATCGTCTTGAAAATTGCCTTGTTGAAAAGGTAGAGACTGTACTCTTGTGTTTTAATCTAGAAAGTGTTTCATTCACCGTTACAGCTAATCAAGGATTTGCATGAGTTGATGGACTTAGATAAATTCAACAAACTTTTTTTAAAAGAGCTATTTAATAAAAGCAAAACATCGAACGTATTTCCAAACGTTCTTTTACCAGAAACTGACGACGCAAGGCTGTAAATTTTAAGCAATCAAACATAGCATGAAATCCATGTTCTTTCTCGTTTCATATTGCAAATCTATACTTGATCTTTCTTCCCTCGACGATCCATGTCGTCGTCCTTTTTCTATTTCAAGCTGTTATTCACCTCAACGAAATTTCAGTTACGCAATGCCGAATGGATCTGATAGTTTTTGTCATTTTTTAAAAAATAACATTTTAAATGTTTGCAAATAAGGTACTGGCTACTTACTGACAAGTTTGAACGACTGAATTTTTCAGATCCTTTTCACGTTATAACATAAAGTTGATGTCATGAAATTTTGTGAACCTAAACACATTTATGACCAGTATATAAGTAATACAGGTCAGCTACAGTTCTGTTGTAGCTGGCATGAAAAGAAAGCGTATTACACAGCAAATCTGACACGAACATTTGATATATTTGGAACAAATAATCTGGCCCCAATTTAAAGAAATCTATCTTTATTTGTATAGGTAATGCAAACTTCGTTTCTGACCATAAACCAGTTAGTACTGACTACTTACTGACAAGTTTGAATGACTGAATTCTTCAGATCCTAATACTAATAAGCTGGCCCCAGTTTTTATCAGTTTCATTTTTCTTTGTACAGCTAATTGAAATTTTCATGTCTCACCATGAACCAGTTAATTTATAATATTTCGATTTAAACGAACAAGGTATTTCAGAAATTCGAGGCGTACTTTGTCTGTCAATGCTACGTTTTCAAATCCCCTGATTTTACATTCATACATTAATATTGGTTCAAGAAGTCTATGAAATAAATATAAAACTTATGCAAGTGGAAGATTCGGCTCCGTTGCATATTTTAAAAGCAAAAGATGGCATTTTGTCCCCGTGTAAAACGCTACTTTCTCTCCTTGTTAAAACTTCCATTCCGTTGGAACTCGAAAACCAATACCTGAAAGAACCAGCTTTTTTTTTCAAGATTTTCATATACATATCTTAAATGTAACGTTCGGTTGTTTTTGGCTTTTTTTTTTGTTGTTGTTTTTTTTTTTTTTTTTTTTTTTGTTTTGTTTTTTTTTGCTGGTGTGTTTTCTTTAGATTTGTCTCTACATGCCATAGCTGACAATCTCAAGCAAGGTACCCATAGTTGTTGTGAACCTTATGGTGTTTCGGAAAGCAGTTGTCCGTCGAGACGACGAAGACGATCTAGTCATCCGTGGATCAGGGGTGAGTGTGTAGTTGGCTGGTCAGGCCGATCTGCGCCCGGAAAGACCTATCACAGTACGGGCAGGGGATGGTGGCAGCAGCTGGAGATCTGTTGACACTGGTCTTCATGATCATCCTGCACTGCTCAGCTGCAGCAATTCTGCTGCTTTCACAGATCTCTGCACCTTTGCGGACAGCTGATCGCCACCCGTCTCTGTCCTGGGCTGTCTCCTCCCATGTTGTGTGGCTGATGTTGAAGGCCTTCGGGGAAGATTTGAGGCTGTGTCTGAAACGCTTCTTCTGGCCTCCATGAGAGAGCGTTTGCCTTGTTGTAGTTCGCCAAACAACAATTTTTTTTGCAGCCAATGGTCTGGCATCCGAACTACGTGACCTGCCCAGCGAAGCTGTGACTGCGTCAGGATGGTGAAGATGCCAGGCAGGCCCATCACAAGTGAGGACTTCAGTGTCCGGAACCTTGTCTTGCAACTTAATGCCCATGAGTCTTCTGAGGCAGGTGGTGTGGAAATGGTTTAGTTTCCTGGCGTGGCATTGGTAACCGTCCATGTTTCACAGCCATAGAGCAGTGTGGTGAGAACTATGGCCCGATAACCTTGATCTTGGTCTCTAGGGTGATGCCTCTCCTGTTCCAAACGTTTGTTGTGGAGTCTGCCAAAAGCGGCACTAGCTTTGGCGAGCCGAGCATTCACCTCATCGTCGATGACGACGAGTCTGGACAGAGTGCTGCCTATGTAGGTGAACTTGTCCACCGCGTTCAGATGTTGACCACTGATGGTGATGACTGGCTCAGCGTATGGCTTTCCCGGGGCTGGCTGGTGCATCACTTCAATCTTTTTCGTACTGATTGTCACGCCAAAGTTGTTGCAAACAGCAGAGAATTTGTCGACACTATGTTGCATTGTGGCTTCTGAGACAGCGTTGAGGGCACAGTCGTCGGCGAAGAGGAAGTCACTGACAGTCGAGACCTTGATCTTCGCTTGAAGTCTCCTGAGACTGAAGAGTGTGATCCATCTGTGTGGTACTTGATGACGATGCCTACCTTCGTGTCACTGAATTCGTCAGTCAACATAGCCGAGAACATGAGGCTGAACAGAGTGGGAACAAGAGCACAATCCTACTTCACTCCGTTTGAGACTGGGAACGGTTCAGATGTCTCGACTTTGTCTGGGCTCTGGCCAGCATGCCGTCGTGAAGCTGGCATACGATGGCAATGAACTTTCTGGGACATCCGTACTTCGCCATAATTCTCCAAAGTACCTCCCTACCGACAGTGTCAAAGGCAATGGTCAGATCAACATACGTGGAGTACAGGTCGACATTCTGTTCCTGACACTTTTCTTGAAGCTGTCTGGCAGCAAACACCATGTCGATGGTCCCGCGTTCTTTCCGGAAGCCACACTGACTCTCAGGTAGGAAACCTTGCTCAAGATGTGTGTTGAGCCGGTTGAATAGAACTCTAGCCAGGATCTTGCCTGCGATGAATAGCAGGGAGATTCTACAATAGTTGTCGCAGACCTGACGGTTTCCATTGCGTGTGTGGAGATGAACGATGGAGGCATCTTTAATGTCTTGAGGAACTGTCTCATGCTGCTATATGATCTGAAGGAGTTGATGAAGTTTCTTCACCAGAGCCGCACCACCCTCTTTGTAGACTTTAGCCAGGATTGCGTCTGAGCCAGGCGCTTTGCCACTGGATAACAGACAAATTGCTTTCTGAGTCCTCCAAAGTTGGTATGGCGTCCAGCGTCTCATCGATTGGAATTTGGGGTAGTCGATCGATGGCTTCATTGTTGATGGTGGATGGGCGGTTCAATACGCTATCAAAGTGTTCGGCCCATCTTTCTAGCATGTTCTCTTTATCTGTGATCAGTGTTGATCCATCTACACTGAAAAGTGGAGATGAGCCCGAGGTGGTGGGGCCGTAGACTTCTCTCAAGCCATTATAGAAGTTTTTCATGTCATTCCTGTCTGCAAAGCCCTGAATCTCATCGGCTTTGTTGCTCAGCCAGGAGTCTTGCATCTGGCGCAGCTTTTGCTGGATGTTTCTGCGGACGTTTCTTAGCGCGTCGTTCTTTGCTGTTGACTGTAGGTCGTCGATGTGCGCTTTGAGAGCACGATGTTTTTCCTCTAGAAGCTGCTGGATTTCAGTACAGTTCTCATCGAACCAGTTATGGGTCCCAAACACTCCACTGCTGTGCTGTACACCGTCTCACGAAGTGCAGCCCGTGCTGCTTCCACATCGTGGTCATTCAGTATGGTGGACTCCAAAGAGGGTTCCCAGGGTGTCAGCAAAAGACTGTTTAGTATCGACGACCTAGAGCTTGCTGACATTCAGCCGTTTTGGTGTTTTACGCCTTGAGGACGTCTCTTGGGCTGGACATGAAGCCTGAGCTTGGAGATGATGAGGCAGTGATCTGTCCAGCACTCCACGCCGCACATGGCCTTCGTGACCCTCACGTCCCGCCTGTCCCTCTTCCTCACGATGACATAGTCAATAAGATGCCAATGTTTGAATCGCGCGGGTGCATCCATGACGTCCTGTCACGGGTAGGGAGGCGGAAGATGGTGTTCGTGATCAGGAGGTCATGCTCGACACATGTCTGAAGGAGAAGCAGACCGTTACTATTGCAGCTGCCAGCCCCATACTTTCCAATCATGCCTTACCAGGTGGTGCTGTCGCTGCCAGCTCTCGCATTGAAGTCACCAAGAATGATGAGCTTATCAGCGCGCTGGGAATAGTGGTGACGACAGCATTCAAGTCTTCATAAAACTTGTCTTTGACCTCATTTGGGTTGGTTATGGTTGGTGCATACGTGCTGACAATGGTGGCAAACTTTTGTCCTCACGTGAGGGGGAGCCTCAATGTCATCAAGCGATCGTTCACTCCTTTAGGCGGGCCAACCAGCTTGCCGACAAGAGTTGACGTCATCGAAAAGCCAACCCCAGCCTCACGTTTCTCCTCAGATCCACGCCCACTCCAAAAGAAGGTATAGCCTGCGCCTCGTTCACAGAGTTCACCCTCTCCAGCCAGCCTGGTCTCACTTAGGGCAGCGGTGTCAATCTTATATCCGGCAAGTTCATTGGCAATGAGGGCTGTAAGCCTCTGGGGTCTACACGAGGCTTCCCTGTCAAGGAGCGTGCAGACATTCCATGTGGCCAGATTCAGAGGAGTAATCCTCGTTTTTCTTTTTTCTGTCTTGTTTCGACCGCAACGATAGGGTCCCCGCCAGCCGTGGTATGCCGGATAGGGTGATGTGGAGCAGGCAGGCAATGTTTAGGGCCCCTTTTCTAGCCCCTTCCTCATGCCATGGAGGTGAGCAGTGCTAACCCTAAAAAGGACTGCTCAGTCGCTCAGGGGGCTGCCCACCGCCACTGCTGCTCCGATTCAGTGACGGCCGACCATATGGCCTGAGCTGCCTGTGTGTAGGTCTGCGGCTACGACTTCCAGTGTACCCACACCTGTCGTTTTCGTCGCTCGCCCATCGCCACAGGGACTTGGCGAAAAGGGATAGGAGGATGAAGGATGACTGATGACATGCGCGATGACTTTGATTAAAGTGCGGAAGAGCTGCGCGTCGTCGACCTCACTCTCTCGTCCGAGACCACCTGTATCCAATAGTAAGACAAGGTCGAGACGGTTGGAGATAGAGACGGATGCAGTGGATAACGTAGATGTTCTACGTGCCTCATCTAGCTCTGTGCACTCCACAGTGCATTGTCGTAACCGCCTTTCTCTCCGTTGAACCATAAAGTTTCTTCCGCAGGGCCCGCCGGCGTCCAGCCTTTGCATGCGTAGGCAGGCAAGCCCTAACTTATCCTCATACCCCCCCCACTGCCGTGAACTGCAGCAGGGGGTCGCTCTCTTCCGCCTTCACAGCCGTTGGGAAGTTGCATCCTCATCCGCCTGTTCTGCCGTTGGAGCTCGGTTTGCCAGACTTTTTTTTTTTTATCGAGGTTGACTCCTCTAGATCCGTCGTGTTTAGCCTGGGGGCTCACGCTGCCCAGTTACCGTGGATCACCTCGGGGAGGATGTGTTTAGAAACCACGCACAATCGGTCTTGAAGTGAAAGAGGCTGTGTCGAGCCAGGGTACTAACACCTTAAAGATGCCCCGCTGATGTCAGTACCGGTGCCAGGCAACAACTACACACAGCACCGCAAGCACCACAAGCAAGCAAAGCAAAGCAAAGCAGAGCAAAGCAGAGCAAGCAAGCGTGAACTACATGCAGTCATCACCATAACACAAAGCAAAGGCACAAAGCAAAGACACAAGGCCCGGGGTAGCACAAGGGGAAGAATCCTATGGACATCTCCACTGCCGTACCACCATCGCTTTTCCCGTCCTGGGATTTTCATCCCTGCAACACCGCACAGGAGTACACTACCACCAGCCCATAAAAGTATGGACACCGTGACGAACTGATTGAAACCAGACTTGAGGGAAAGGTGAAATGGGACCCGGGGCGGAACTCCTTACAGTAGCAGACAGATCCGGTTTAAAGGAGAGATCCAAAACTTCTTCCCTCACTTTCTTGCATATTCCGAAGTATGGGATTCTCAGACATCTCGTGCATTTCTCAAGGAATACTGCATGGATCTCAAGTCAGATAAAAAAAAAAAATCAGGCTGACTGATGTATTGATATCAACGTATGGACCTGAAGTAAGATTATAAAAAAATAAATCAGGCTGATTGATGTATTGATATCAACGTATGGATCTCAAGTAAGATTATAAAAAAAATCAGGCTAATTGATGTATTGATATCAACGGATTTGTAAGCCTTGGTGCGGATCCAAACATCAACCCGGATGGTGTTAACAAAATACCTCTGCATGAGAGGATGGTTTGAAGGAGGGTATCATTTCATCTCAGAGCCCAGTTAGTTACACACTGAGCTAGAAACCTGCCGCTACCACCGACTGTAACGTAGACCATGAGAATTCAGTAATCTACAAACAGTTTGGAGGTAGCCTGTCTCTGACATTTCGGGAGATACGTCCAGAGATTGTCGAGAGGCTCGGGCGGGCTTTGACTGAACGAAGTGATGGCACTGATCAAGTTTGGCTGATGGCTGCGTTCTCCTGAGTCGGCCTGTGGTTATGCACCATGATGTCATGTGACGATGCGTTTTGTGGAAACTGACATAAAGCGACCTGGTGGACTTCAGCCTATGTAAGAAACGTGACATGGTGGATTGTAACATGTTTGATACATAGTCAAACAGTAGAGTGTAAAGTGTAGAATATAGGTGGGCATGATGGGATGTAATTCCTGTAGCATAAAGTGACATGGGGGACAGTAACGTGTTTAATATACAGAATGTAACTTGTATGAACTAAAGTGACATAGTGGATTGTTAACGTGTAATTCATGCTGACATCTTGGGAGTGTAACATATGTGATGTAGGGTGACTTTGCGGACAGTTGCTTGCGTAATGTAGCGTGACATGACGGACTGTGACTTGTGTAGTATAGAGTGACATAGTGGACTGTATTGTGTGTAACAGAACGTGACACGGTACTGTAGCTAGTGTAATTTAGAGTGACATTATGAACTGTAACGTGCGTCATATAGAGGGACAAAATGGACTGTAACCTGTGCAATATAGAGCGACATGGCAGCCTTTAATTTGTGTCATACATGGTAACGTAGCGGACTGTAACGTGTGTAATATAGATTGACTTTGTGGACTGTAATCTGTGCAACATAGAATGACTTATGGGCTGTAACTTGTGTCATTTACAGTGATTTATTGACTGTAACTTGTGTGTAATTTAGAGTAATAGCCCATTGTAACAATAGCGTTACGTGAAGCAACTGAATGATACAGTCGATTGTAAGTGGTGTGTAACATACAGCGATAATGTAACACAGGGGATTCGTAAAGTTGCCTAATATGAAGCATTTTCTAAAGTGCATTGCATCTATTGCATGATGTAGAGTATCACTGTAATTCAGAGTACTATAACGGTTGCGTAAAGTAGAGTGATGATGAAGAGGACTATAGATGTCATATGATATTCCATGAAAAAGAAAGTGTACCGAGGTGTTTCATATGGCGCAGTTTTGAGTCCTGAAAGAGATAAATATGTTTCACCTGATGTAAGATTTTACGAAAGAAAGATTTCAAAGTAATTTTAGCTGGTTTTTTGGAAAATGTGCTTTGATGAGGTGTGTGTGTGTGTGTGTGTGTGTGTGTGTGTGTGTGTGTGTGTGTGTGTGTGTGTGTGTGTGTGTGTGTGTGTGTGTGTGTGTGCGCGCGCGCGCGCGCGCAAAAAACAACAAAAAACGTAATATGGTATGGTGTGCTATAAAATTGTGTAATGTAGGAAAATAATGTAACACAGTGGACTAAAATTGTTTGGTAATGTGATTCACAATGTAATTCAGTGGACTGCAGCTATTATGCAACGTGGAACTGTTATGTGATAGTTGAGTGTATACGTAGAGTAATGCGGAGCTATACTTTAATAAAGCGGACTGTGCCACGCCTCAAAAAGGCACATGTAGAATAGAGTTATGCACGCTTCAATGAGTTATATCGTAACTTGAAACATTTACCCTGACGTATGGTGTTGTAACCTCAGTATAACGTTCATTACAATGCATGTAAGGTTTTGCACATTTTTTTTTTTGACGAGATGGCAGCCCTGGTATGACTCCTAGCGGTCGGCTTGGCTATAAACAACACATACCGATTCGAATTTGACCCGTCTGGCTTTAAACAGCGCACAACTTGAATGGAACCGAACCGAGACCAGAGTTCATCATGAAACTCTCTTAGACACGTGCATGTAAACATGGCGAAGCAGGCTGTGATTACAGCTGAAACAGAGTGGATGAAACTTTAAACTGGACCCGGGGCCTGCAATGCAAAGTGACTTGGTTTGTGGGCGTGTAGCGGCACGGCTGTTTCACCACTCCGTCGTAACCCACCATCATGCAGCGTTAACAATCAGACACTGACAGCTCCCTGTGGACCAGTGGGTTGCTGAAGATGTGAGCGGGCAAGTGTGGGTGTGGCTGTGTTGGTGGGGGAGCCTAGAGGAATGGGTGTGGGAGCCAGTCACTGATGGCAGGCAGCTCGCTCGGAGAAAATGAGACGAGGGAAACAAACAACAACAATCAATTTTAATGCAACGCAAACAACACCCCGGTTCGCCTGAAGCCCCGCTGACTGCGTCGCTTCCCCTTTGTTTGAATGCCAGATTAGATCCCTGCCGGAGCTTACATCATCGTCAGTGAGAAACCGACAACAAACAGCGACAACAATAACAGTGCCATCCACAACACCTCCCCCACCCCCACCTCCATCTCCCTCACCCTGCTCCCTCCTCACTGCCTCTCCTCAACGCTCGTCTCACACCAGATCAAAACTCTTGATGCCCATCACGTAATGTGATAGAATGCAATGCACGTCTCTAGAAGCTGTAATGTGGATTGACATATGGCTGATTTGATAGGGAGCGCTTTTTGTGCAAGCTGTGTGTGTGTGTGTGTGTGTGTGTGTGTGTGTGTGTGTGTGTGTGTGTGTGTGTGTGTGTGTGTGTGTCTCCTCTGCATTCTGTTTTTGTTTCTCGCTTGAGAATCTGCATTCCCCAGGTTGCGTGCACACTCGTGTGTGTGTGTGTGTGTGTGTGTGTGTGTGTGTGTGTGTGTGTGTGTGTGTGTGTGTGTGTGTGTGTGTGTGTCTGTCTTTTTTTTGTTCTGCTTGAGAATCTGCATTCCCCAGGTTGCGTGTGTGTGTGTGTGTGTGTGTGTGTGTGTGTGTGTGTGTGTGTGTGTGTGTGTGTGTGTGTTGTATGAGTGTGTGTGTGTGTGTGTGTGTGCGAGTGTGTGTGCGTGAGTGTGAGTGTGAGCATGTTTGTGTGCGCATGCGCGCGCGCGCGTGTGTGTGTGTGTGTGTGTGTGTGTGTGTGTGTGTGTGTGTGTGTGTGTGTGTGTGTGTGTGTGTGTGTGTGTGTGTGTGTGCACGCGCGATCAAAATGTGGGCAGGTGGGTGTGAAATGTCTGTGTGATGCGTCTTGTGTGCCAGCAAAGTGCTAGTCACGTGTGCTGGTCACCGTTCGCTCTCAGCCTTCACCGTGGGCTGGCACGGCTGTGTTGCAGCCCTGCAGAAGGAGAGCAGAGTGCCAGAGTGTGGCTGTCCACAGAACAGACGGTAACCGGGTACCGCGAGCATCCAGACACACCACAGGGAAATCCGAGGATGTTTCCATCTGACTTTCCCTCCCCCTAAAAAACACACACACACACACACACACACACACACACACACACACACACACACACACACACACACACGCACGCACGCGCGCGCACACATACTCCTCTCACCCTCATCCCCACACCTTTCCCACCCCAACCCCACCCCCACCCCCGATGCAGGGTATGTTTGGCCCACCGGAGTAGAGGGATATACCCTGCGAAACCACCACCCTGCGAACCCCCCCCCCCCCCCCTTACCCGTGAGTCAAGCATTATAGTGCCACAGTCTTGACAGCAGTTTGGGCGAAGGGGTAAACCTTGACAGAACTGATACAGGGCAGCGATGCTAAGGTGGTCTGGTAATACATTGCCTCACCGTTCTGGCACTGCAACCTGTGCAGTCTAGTTGTCAAACTCTACGCATTGCTTCCCCTTTGACAGCACACAGGATGAGCGAGGTGTGTGATGGTGCTGTCACAGCAAGCTAGGTGCATGGAGCTGCTTTTCAGAGCACAGAACTCTTGCCGGGTAAGCAGGTTTTTGGTTTTTTCTTGTCGGGTTAAGGGCACGTTCAGTTCGCTAAAAACGACAGACTGACTGACCAATGTGGCTGGAGGAATGCTCTAGAAAAGACGAGCTGAACGAAGCTGGCCCGGGCAATCGTGTCAACACACTGCAGCTGGTTGACAGCCGCCGCCCTCCAGCTACAGTTCTTGTTATGGAGGGTACTGACCAGGCAGAAACAATGGGCCCTGTGTGTCAGAGACGCGCATGAAATGGCACTGATGGACAATGACAGGAGCAACAGACATGAGTGTTGGATTGCGCTGCATGTGCAGGAGCTTCGAGATTACAATATCGACACCGCTGCCCCCAAAGAGACCGGTTTTGCCGATTCTAGATTGATTGCGGAAGAGGGTGGAGGCTGCTTTTTCTTCAAGAGTAGCAGGATTGCAAGACGAGTTCAAGCAGGCAAGGGTTTCTGTCTGTCATCCAAACTGATGTTAACACGAATCTTCACTTTTCTTCAAAGTGGCATTTTACACATCATTTCTTGGTCATCAGGTGGCCTTGGAAGGAAAAGAACAAAATCACCTTGAACCAGTTCGTACACATGCACCAATGTGACAACCATCTCGGAACGGTTCTATCCGAAAGTTTGAACTTTCAGACGATAAAAGTTTCATCCTGCTAGACTGCATGTTATAGGTAGACAACTGCTTGTTACACTCTGTGCCTGGAACAGGTTGACCTACACTAATGCACTGTTCTTACAGTCTGATGTCCACTAGATCATCTGGATGCACCCCAGAATTCAAAACTGGCACTTTACTGACTCTCTCACCACGTGGCCAGGATCATCCGGCATGTTTACGTGGTGGCCAGGATCATGAGAGGAGCCGACTGATCGACAGACCTTCTGTTGCTGTGTCTACGTGGCCAGGATCATGAGAGGAGCCGACTGATGGACAGACCTTCTGTTGCTGTGTCTACGTGGCCAGGATCATGAGTGGAGCCGACTGATGGACAGACCTTCTGTTGCTGTGTCTACGTGGCCAGGATCATGAGAGGAGCCGACTGATGGACAGACCTTCTGTTGCTGTGTCTACGTGGCCAGGATCATGAGTGGAGCCGACTGATGGACAGACCTTCTGCTGTGTCTACGTGATCATGAGGAGAGCCGACTGATGGACAGACCTTCTGCTGCTGTGTCTACGTGGCCAGGATCATGAGAGGAGCCGACTGATGGACAGACCTTCTGTTGCTGAGAAGTACGCTGTCCTTACACACTGCAAGTCAGACCAGACTGCAGAAAGGTGACACCAAGAGGACGCTGACTTTAAAGAAACTCGCCTCCCCTGAGATTAGGCCAATTCTCAAAACCACAATCGAGCTCAGTTTCAGAAGCAAAAAAAAAAAAAAAAAGGGGGGGGGGGGGAAGCACCTGGATAGCTTGGAATAAAATGACAAAGACGCAGCCAGCCATCTCGAACAAAGGCTTGTGGCATTTGATAACTAGCTGAACAAGGAACCAGCCTCTCAACGTGACCAGCTGAACACCTCTGCAGTGAAACTTCCCACAGCAGGGAGACACAGAGGCGGTGATCGAGAGGGAAAGCTGCTGAGATGCACCAATGAACTGGCAGTAACGTGTCTTTGATGGTCTGCACTCTGTGGTCAGTCCTCATTCCCCATGACGTCCATCTGCCGTGCTGATGGATATATTCTCACTGACAGTTTCAGCTTCCGTGTCACTTTCATCGAGGTGGGGGGGGGGGGGGTGTCACTGCACGCGGACTATTCTCACAGGCTACACCACAACTGTCTGGCCCTGAAGCCACAGTGCGGAGGGTGAAGCCGGAGAAAACAGTGGGATGATGAATGAATGAGAACACATTTAGGAACGTTTCACGGGCAAGACTTGACGGATACCTGACCTGTGCTTTTATTTCATTCGCTGTTCAGGTCTTGAGTACTCTTATGACATGGTCTGCATCACCACTGTGTGTGTGTGTGTGTGTGTGTGTGTGTGTGTGTGTGTGTGTGTGTGTGTGTGTGTGCAGAACGTACTGCTTTTTTGTTTTTTTACTTGGTTCTGGCATAAGAACTGTTTGATCCTCTTCGATTTCCTTTCTGGTCTGCAATCGCCATCGGTATATTGACCATCCGACGCTTTGGCCACATTACCACATGAAGGACCATGATGACAAAAATGTTTTTTTTTTTTTCTGGAATCCCGAAATAACTGATGGATTGCCACAATAACATGGCAAGTGTACAAAAAATGTAAA
>JADBJO010000885.1:504412-514412 GCA_016801955.1 Conus betulinus
TATCAGGCCTTCCGTTTCAGTTTCTCTTCTCTTATCAGGCCTGCCATTTCAGTTTCTCTTTCTGTTATCAGACCTGCCATTTCAGTTTCTCTTTCCGTTATCAGACCTGCCTTTTCAGTTTCTCTTCTCTTATCAGGCCTGCCATTTCAGTTTCTCTTTCTGTTATCAGACCTGCCATTTCAGTTTTTTTTTCTTTTGTTATCAGGCCTGCCATTTCAGGTTTTCTTTTTGTTATCAGGCCTGCCAGTTTTCACTTTTCAAATCAGACATGCTATGTCAGTTTCAGATTCTGTTTTCAGGCCTGCCATTTCAGTTTTCGCTTTTCAGAGCATTGTTACAGTTTCAGTTTTCCTATCTGTTACTGGAACTGCCATTTTATCATATTCTGGCATTTTGTAACGAATCTCCCATTCATTTTCTGGCTTTTTTTTTTAATGCCTTTTCCATACCACTTTCTGGCTCATTGTCTGCCTTCTGTTAACAGATCTGTCCTATCATTGCCTGCTTTGTTAACAGATCTGTCCTATCATTCTCTGGCTTCTATTACCAGGTCTGTTCTATCATTGTCTGCCTTCTGTCAACAACACTGTCCTATCATTGTCTGCCTTCTGTTGATAACTCTGTCCTATCATTGTCTTGCTTCTGTTAACAACTCTGTCCTATCATTCCTGACTTCTGTCAACAGATCTGTCCTATCATTCTGGCTTCTGTTAACAGATCTGTCCTATCATTCTCTGACTTCTGTCAACAGATCTGTCCTATCATTGTCTGACTTCAGTTAACTGATCTGTCCTATCACTCTCTGGCTTCTGTCAACAGATCTGTCCTATCATTCTCTGGCGTCTGTGAAGGGGGCTGTCATTTTACTCTCTGGCTTCTGTTACTGGATCAATCATATTATTCTATATCTGTTAACAGCCTCGTGCTTTTTCGTTCTCTTGCTTCTGTTTGCGCCGCCTTTTTGTTTGTCTCTTTCTTGGTAGGTCTGCCATCTCCTTTTCTTTCTTGTTAATAGCCATTTTATCATTCTTCCTCTTCCATATCAATAGCCTGTTTGTTTCATTTTTTTTTCTCTTTCATGATAACCGCCTGTTTTTTGTTGCTTTTTTCTCATTCTTCCTCCCTGATGCTAACAGTCTGTTTTTTTTCCTCGTTCTTCCTCCTCTTCCTTTGTTCATGTTTTTCTCTTCTTCCTCTTTCGTGTTAACAGCCTGTTCTTCCTCTTTTTAACAGCCTGTTTTCTCATTCTTCCTCTCATGCTAACAGTCTGTTTTCTCATTCTTCCTCTTTCGTGTTAACAGTCTCGTTTTCCTCTCATTCTTCATTCTCTTTCGTGTTAACAGTCTGTTCGTCTAACAGTCTTCCTCTTTCTTTCATGTTAACAGCCTATTTTCTCATTTTTCTCATGTTCTGTTTCCATTCTTCCTTTCATGTTAACAGCCTATGCTTTTCTCATTCTTCCTCTTTCGTTCATGTTTCTCAGCCTCCTTTTCTAATTTTCTCATTCTTCCTCTTTCATGCTAATCTTCCTGTTTTCATGTTAATAGTTTGCTTTCTCTTCCTCTTCATGCTAATAGTCTTCCTTTTCATGCTAATTCTTCATTCTTCCTCTTCATGTTAACAGCCTGTTTTTTCTCATTCTTCCTATCTCATGCTAACAGTCTGTTTTCTAATTCTTTCTCTTTCATGTTAACAGTCTGTTTTTTCTCATTCTTCCTCTTTCATGTTAGCAGTCTGTCTTCTAATTCTTCCTCTTTCATGTTAACAACCTGTTTCTTTCATTCTTCCTCTCTCATGTTAACAGCCTGTTCCCCTCCCCCCTCATTCTTCCTTTTTTCATGTTAACAGCCTGTGTTTTTTCTCATTCTTCCTCTTCCCTGTTAACAGTTTGTTTTCTAATTCTTCCTCTTTCTTTGTTAACAGCCTGTTTTTTTTTTCTAATTCTTCCTCTCTCATGTTAACAGCCTGTCCCTCCCTTATTATTCCTCTTTCACGTTAACGGCCTGTGTTTTTTTTTTTAACTCATTTCTTTCTCTTTCATGTTAACAGCCTGTTTTTGCTCAGTCTGCCTCGTTCTGAAGCTCAGTTAGCTTTATTTAGAAAGAGAGTGGGGTTAGTTACCATCAACAACATTGACAAACAAAGCACAGGACAAGACACAATGCATTTCGACCTCTTGGGTCTTCTTTAGGCGAAACAGATAACATTTAACATTAGGACAGTACGAACAAAGAACGAAGAGTCACTTATCTTTCCATGTATTCGGTTAGCTTTCTTATTTGGTTCCACATTGCCTTTTTTTAATGGCCTCTACCACACCTCCTGTCCCATCTCTCTGGATTAATTTGTGTTAGCTAGTGGACCTGTGCCGGTCTACAGTCTGTGTGGGTTGTGCGTTTTTGCCTGTTGAAAGGAGCAGCATTGGTCAGTCAGTCAGTCAGTCGTGTTGTGTGTTTTGTGTTGGCAGGAACTGCAGGTCAAGCTCCCTGACCCTCAGCACAGCTACCACTGCACGTCCTCCCCGAGAGTCAGCAGGGGGAGAGAGAGAGAGAGATCGGCCACCACCGTGACTGCGTCAACAGCACCCACTTCCATTAATACTGTATCACTGTAGGGCTGCTGACTTTGGACAAGTTTTCAAAAGACTTTAAGTTCCAGCTTGGCTGTGTGTGGAGTTGGAAGTCGGCAGGCAGCCGTCACTTGCAGAGACAGTAACTGGGGGAAGGAAAAAAACAGAAGAAGGGAAAAAAGACTGGTAAACAGAGAGGTAGTAGGGAAAAAGTCGTTGAAAAGTTCAGAGTTTGAGGATTTTTTTTTTTCTTGTTCTTCTCTCTCTCTCTCTCTCTCTCTCTCTCTCTCTCTCTCTCTCTCAGATCAGGATTAGCTGTGGTAGCATGCGCGCAGTGACTGGCCCTGACAGGGCGGATAACGCGAGGAGTGGAGGGAGAGAGAGCTTGCCGTGGAAACCAGTGCTGCTTTTCCCCCCCCCAGCGGGGCCACGGTCAGTTCACTTACACATGAAATCCGCCTGGGCTCTCCGTGCCACAAAAGTCGATCGATTTCTGCTGCTAACTTATTTCGCCGCGTTGTTGTTGCTGCTGTAGCCGGTGTGTTTGTCGCCTTTTTCCTCTCGGCAATCGCCGGCTTCAACGTCGAGGAAGAAGGAGGGCACCGGCGCCGTCGTGTCAGGCTTCTGTCGTCGTGCCGAGGGTCTGGAATTCGCTTGGAGGGGGCTGGGGGAACAAGGCTGCTGCATCTCCTCACCTTGGAAACAGTGGGTCGTGTTCACAGCAGAGACAGGCTGTTCCGCGTCGTGCTGATCCTCTCACGGTTTATCGTCGTGGTAGTGGCGGCGAGGTTCGGGTAACACAGCTCCTCCGGATTTCGGGGTGAAACGTTGCCATTGGTTCTTCTCCCCTTTGTCTCTTTGCTTTGCAGTGCTGCAGTGTGTGGAGCGGAGCTAGTGTTGTGAGTGTGAAGGGAAACGGCGAGGAGAGCGGAGACTGTGGAGTGAAAGCCGGCTGCACGTTGAGCCAATCAGCCGACTGTCAAGTGTCATTTCCCATGCCATCACAGATCTCGGCGTTGCTACACAGCCGGCGTGGGCACTACAGACCGTGTGGGCATTGAGAGGGCTTGTCATCCAGAGGTGGCATTACTGCGTGAGAGAGACAGTGTGCACAGAGGTCTGGTGCTGTGGAGAGGTGCCGTGCATCGGCAGATCTAGACCATGGAGAGGTCTTGCCTGTCAAGGGCTCTGTGAAGGGAGACAACTCGTCGGTCAGCACCTGCTTAGCGTTGTCCATCACTCACAGGAGGGGGGATCAGTGTCCATCCATCACTGCTGGACCTTAGCCTGTCTTCCCGGCCTCGTTGTGGAGGGCTGTACAGAGTCTCGGCGGGATCGCAGCCTATCACGGTGAAAAACACCGCCATACATCAACCAGTGAACAGACTGTAACCCATTACAGAGCCAGAACAGACTGTCACTGAGAGAATACATTGTTATCTATCACTGAGCGAACAGACCGTTATCTATCACTGAGTGAACAGGTTATCTGTCACTGAGTGAACAGACTGTTATCTATCACTGAGTGAAGAGACTGTCATCCATTACTGATTGTATAGACTGTTATCCATCACAAAGTGAACAGATTTTTACCCGTCACTGAGTGAAGTGAGTGTCATCTATCACAGAATGAACTGAGTGTTGTTCATCATAAAGTGAACAAACTGTGTGGCAGAGTGCTCCGTTCAGTGTCATCTTGGCACTGACTGACCGGGCTGCACAGAGCTAGGCTTAGTTCCTGACTGAATGTTGCTGTGATTATTATGCCTTGTTCCCTGCTCTCTGCAACATCACGTTTGGCCTTTGACCACTGACACCGGACTGATTTCCGCACACTACCTGTGATCACCATGTCTGCCAACGCTAACTCTGTGGACCACCCCAATGACCTGGTGGAACTCAACGTGGGGGGAGTTCTGTACACCACCAACAAGGACACCCTTCTCAAGGTCCCCGACTCCCTCCTGTCCACCCTTTTCTCCGACTCCTCAGCGCCCCAGCTGGTGAGGGACTCCCAAGGGCAAGATCTTCATCGACCGCGACGGAGTTCTCTTCCGCTACGTTCTCGACTACCTGCGCAACCTCAAGCTGGTCCTGCCTGAGAACTTTCACGAGCGGGAACGCTTGAAGCAGGAGGCCGAGTATTTCAGATTGCCTGACCTGATGAGTTCCTTAACCGTGGGGCCCAAAGCAGGCCACCGAGCGTCCTTGAGCACCTTCCCTTCCCTGAGCGGCTCGGCCACTCTGGTGTCCCCCCATCACTGGCAAGATCCCAGGCTTCATCACCCTGGGCTACCGGGGAACCTTTGCCTCGGGCGTGACGGCTTGGCCGACGTCAAGTTCCGCAAGCTGAGCCGCATCATTGTGTGTGCGGCAGGTGTCCCTGTGCCGGGAGGTCTTCAAGGACACGCTGAACGAGAGCCGGGACCCGGACCGGGGCGAGATGGACCGCTACACCAGCCGCTTCTTCCTGAAGCACACCTTCCTAGAGCAGGCCTTTGACATGCTGCAGGAGGAGGGCTTCATCGTGGTGGGCAGCTGCGGCACCAGCACCAGCGGGGCCGGGGAGGTAAAGCCCGGCATGGACACGGAGGAGGGCAAGTGGCAACACTACAATGAGTTCATCTTCGAGAGACGTTAGCCCCTCCGCCCCCACGGCAACTCGTTTCGCAATGTATCCTCCCCTTCATTTCTGTAGTTCTGGACGGACTGAGCCAAGGTCATTATTAAGAAGTCACCGAGAACAACACGAAGAACTGGAAGTAACAACATCAACAACAACAATGACTGAAATAACTAGGATGATGTCTGGATATAGAGGGTACCATGTTCTAGACTTGCAGAACAAATCTGGGAAAAGCTTATCCAGGGAAGTGTTATTTTCAAGGTACCGGAGTGATTGTGCGATGTTCACGAACCACTCAATTCCTTTTGACAGGCGCGTCGCATGCTGAGGGAAACACGAGGAGATGTTCAATGATGTACATCAGTGCGACGAACAGACGTGACAACGTGTGCGCGACACCATTTGTTTGAACAGAACCACGTGGAGAAGTAGTGACATTCGTTGAACTGACAGTGGCAACATGTAAGCATTCGTCTTTGGTATTGTTTTGGCTTTCTTTTTTTCGGTTTTCTTCTCTCTACTTGTGTAAAACCAGGCTTTGGCTGTACATAGTGCAGTACGTGTTGAGATAGTGTAGTGTCTGTGTAGTGCTGCAGTAGTCCCTGGGGTTCGTTCACCTGTGAAGATCGACCATAGCGTCCATCCACGCGTGGAGGGGAGTTCTCTCTCGGCCCGCGGCGCAGTTGTACAGAGCACCGTTGCCATGTATTGTTTGTTTGTTCACCTGTGTGACAACGCTGTGCCGATCGCGAGGGGCAGTTTGAATGCTAGATCACGTGGTCAGCCTTGTTTTCAGTCCAGAGTTCTGTCAGGATTATAATCTCCAGGGAGGGTGAGCCTGATCATGTTCAGAGCGCATGAATACATGGCAGTGAGGACACGTGGGTATGTGTGTGTGTGTGTGTGTGTGTGTGTGTGTGTGTGTGTGTGTGTGTGTGTGTGTGTGTGTTGTGGGTTTGTGGCTTTATGTGTGTAAGTGTATGCGTGTGGGTCGGGTACGAGGAGGGGAGGTTCGGGGGAGGAGGTGATTATTATTATTATGTGGTGTGTGTGTGTGTGTGTGTGTGTGTGTGTGTGTGTGTGTGTGTGTGTGTGTGTGTGTGTGTGTGTGTGAAGGGGGGAGGAGAAAGTGAGAGAGAGAGAAAAACGAGGAAGAGGAGGAAAGAGAAGAGAGATAAATGTAGAAGTGAGACAGAGAGAGAGAGAGAGACAGTGAGAGCGAAAGGAACTGGTGAGAGAAGAGAGAGAGAGAGAGAGAGAAAAAGAGAAGAGGATAGTGAGAGCGAAAAAGGCATGGAGGACCTAGAGAAAGTAAAAAGGGAAGCAGGAGGGGAGTGGAGGAAAAGGAAATAGAAGACCTAGAGATGGAAAGGACAGAGGAAAGACAGAGAGGAGGAGGAGGAGGAGAGAAGAAGCGAAGAGTAGGAAAGGAGAGAGAGAAAGACAGAGAGAGAGAGGAGAGAGGAAGAGAGAGAGGGGGGGGATGGAGGGAGGACAAGGACAGGGGGGGGAGGGGTATGGAGAGAGAGAGAGAGAGGGGGGGGGGGGGGCGGAGAGGTTAGACGAAGCCAGCAGCACTTCAATCTCCCATACAACAAAGTCAGACATGTCAAAAACATCTAAGTAATACATTTGCTGAACAGCAGAGGACTGTCAGAACAACAGCTGAGAGTCCCTGATCGAAAATCGGTTGGTTACACAGTCGGCTTGCGTGGTCACTTAACACGAAGCACAGGGACTGTGTCACACTGATGTTGTACACACCAACGTGCTGTACTGATTGAGCGCACACCACTGTGCTACTCCAATGAAAGTGTACAGAAATATGCGACACTGACACAGTGCACAAAAACACGTGGTGCACTGATTCTAGAGCACGCGACTGTGCTGCCGGAAAGTCTAAAGCACTGCACTGGCTTACAGAACTGGACGAAACTGCGCGAGTATGCTGTGGACCGCGCGTGGAGCGCTCGCTCGCGCGCGCACGCCTACGCGCGCTCTTGTGTGTGTGTGTGTGTGTGTGTGTGTGTGTGTGTGTGTGTGTGTGTGTGTGTATGTGTGTGTGTGTGTGTGTGTGTGTGTGTGTGTGTGTGTGTGCGCGTGCGTGCGTGCGTGTGTCTGTGTGTCTGTGTGTGTCTCTGTGCGCGAGCGCATGTGTGTGTGTGTGTGTGTGTGTGTGTGTGTGTGTGTGTGTGTGTGTGTGTGTGTGTGATTGTGGTGGAGTGTGTGTGTGTATATGAGTTTTCTGTGTGTGTGTGTGTGTGTGTGTGTGTGTGTGTGTGTGTGTGTGTGTGTGTGTGTTATTGTTTCATTGTGTGTTTTCTCTCTCTCTCTCTCTCTCTCTCTCTCTCTCTCTCTCTCTCTCTCTCTCTCTCTCTCTCTCTCTCTCTCTCTCTCACTCTCTCTCTCCAACACAGTAATCATGTTCGGAAGGAGAAAAAACGGAAGCTTCAGTTTTGTTATTTTTCTCTTTTTTTCCTCATCTGTCCATTGAAGTAAAATCATGTGATTCATTGACTGGTTTTATTCATCCATTATTATCCTATCTTGATTATTCCCAACCATCTTTAATAACTGATAGTGTATGAATTACTGGATACATTTAAGTTTGTACCATCTGTTTTTGTTTTTTGTTCTCTGATACAAGTAAACTTCACGGCTTGATTCAAAGATGCATGTTGTTGGTGCTTTAAAACACTGTTCGGCACGACTTGGTTAAGCCCGTGTCACACCGGGCGTTGTCTCTCGGCAGCCAAGACACAAACACACTTTCGACTGCGACGTACTCTCATCAAGTAGATAGACCAGGATCCACTCCAGCCAGGTCAACGGACCACCGTGCACTATCATCAGCTTCCTGGTTCAACCCGATCCGGTCATTACACTGTGATCCATTCTAACCCAGGCTAGTTGACCTTCATTTTATTCAATCCAATCAAATTTTGGACGCTGGTTCGGCAGTTGAGGACACAGTACTTCTCTGGGTCCCACTCGCACCTTCGGGTGTATCTTTTTTTTTTTTTTTGTAAAAACAGGGTTGTTGGACATTGATTCAGTCCAGCAGCCAAAACGTTTGGACCTTGATTCAATCAAATCAAGTTTATCGAACCAACAGCCAGTGTAATCAGGTTGGTGGACCTGGACTGAATGCAATCATGGGATCCGGGCTGTGCCCCCAACATAGCCCCGTTGTTCACAGCTGACTGGAGGGCGGGGTCAGGATCAAGGCCGTCACAGCCGGTCAAGGGACGCACGTGCCGGAACTCCCAAGCCAAGAATAGATAGATAGATAGATAGATAGATAGATAGATAGATAGATAGATAGATAGATATATAGATAGATAGATAGATAGACATACAGATAGATAGATAGATAGATAGATAGATAGATAGATAGATAGATAGACTGTTAGGTACGTAGGTAGATAAACAGATAGTCAGATAGACAGGTGGACAGACAGATAGGATAGAGAGAGAGATAGAGAGACAGACAAACAGACGGACAGTCAGATAGACAGAAAGAAAGATAGACAGATGTACTCTCTTCCAGCCCTTTAAGATTCCCATACAGACCCAGGACTGTGAGAGACTCCTCCTGACGAGGTAAAGGCACTGGCTTTGATGGTTCATGGCCATTCTGGGAACGAGAGAAGCAATCCCGAGAGAAAAATCACAAAACTCCTCTGCCCTGAAACCTTTCCGATTGGAACAACGCCGGATGACCGACATTATTCTTCGGGTGACGGAATGGATCATCATCCCCTTAGGAAACAATCAGCCGATTCAGACCTTGAAAAGCAAACAAATGAATAAAACGAAATAAAAATGAAATAAATAAACGAAACAAAACAAGATCATTTTAACCTTATCAGTTGTGGACTATGGCTGGCCACTCGGTTTTGTTTTTGTTTTTTAGCGCATGTTGCTCAAGGGGTTAACAGAACAGTTGGCGCCGATAGGAAACGTCAGCGCTGATAAAAATCAGTGATGATCGAATTCTGACGTTTCCCCCACCACTTTCAGTTTTGGATGTGCCATATAGCATTTTTTTTTCTCTATCTAGCATCATGCTTGCAGTTAACGGAGAAGAGTTGGTGTTGATCACCTGATCAAGCAGTTCTGACTTTCTCTTTATTTCTTTCTTTCTTCTTTTCTACTGCGTTGGAATTTCAGTGTGGGGTCAAAAGAGGGACTGTTTAAAGGTGTGGCTTTTTCAATTTTCAGGAAAAGCTTATTCAGTGCTGATGAAATATCCAAGCAATGTTGACATTGTTGGCATTGAACGCCTTTTGTTTGCGGCTTGCGATGATGCGTATTTATACTCCTAATCGTGGACAGGGCAATGATGCATGATTTGAACTCTTTTGGCTAGAAACAAGAGGGAGCACTGCATCATTTAAACACTGCAAGTCTGCGACAACGCAAAGAGGCATTATGGTTTGCAAGAGGAATGTTTTGTTTTGGTCAAAGCAATGATGGCTTATTTCAACACTCAAAGTTCTGGCCAAGGCAACGATGCATCATTTGAATACATTTGATAACAGACTAGGCAATGATGCGTCCTTTAAGCACTTTTAGCCTTGGACAAGGCGATGCTGCATCATTACTTTCAGTTTCTGGACAAGGCAAAGTTGCATCACTTAGTTTTCGTTATGAGCAAGATAATGAGGCGTCATCTTACCAGTCGTAGTTCCGGACAACATTATGATGCATCATTTAAACAGTTTTTTAGTTATTTTAGACTAGGCAAGGATGGTTCACTGAAACAGGTTCAGTTCTGGAAAAGCAATGAGGTGTCATTTTAA
>JADBJO010000885.1:529412-537952 GCA_016801955.1 Conus betulinus
AGACAGGGCCAGAGATGCACTGAAAGGCCGCCAAAAACGTTCCAATCACATGGACACCTGCAGGTCTTAAACTTTTTTCCCCCAAGTCGGGCACGGCAGTAAGTGTTGAACATCAAGCTGCATCCAGTCACCTGCGTTTATGGACTGGACACCAGTGACATCATTAAACGCCAGCACGTGCGCGCAGGCAGCTTGTCTCTCCTGCACAGTGCTTACTGCTGCAGTGCTGTGAAAGCGACTTCCTGTTCAAGGGAACTGACTCTATCGGTCTATCCCAATCTATTCCACCACCGAAGAAAAATAAAAGGCTGAAGTTTGTGTGTATTCCATATGTGACCGCTTTGGACTGACAGAGGGAAACCAGTACCCCGCGGTGAACCAAGAGAACAGTCACAAGGTGTGCACAGCAGACTGAACAGATTTATTTGAAAGTCAAGCCTCTTTTTCAAACGTAATTCTTAACTTACACGCCGTTATTTTGAATAAACAATCAACAAAAAAACAAACAAGCACCAACAATGACAACGACAACTACAACAACAGCAGCACAACAAACAACCACAAACAAGTGAACTAAAACCGTCCTGATTGATATCAGTTCTGTACACCATGCCAGCAACAAGGCACATGATTGCCTTAATTTGACTCTCCAAATTAGATGTTCTGGAGTAGAACACACACACACACACACACACACACACACACACACACACACACACACACACACACACACACACGTGGGCTACAAAATGTGTGCGTGCGTGCGTGCGTGCGTGCTTGCACGCGCACGTGTGTGTATGAGTGTGTGTGTGTGTGTATGTGTGTGTGCGTGTGTGTGTGCGTGTGTGTGTGTGTGTGTGTGAGAATGTGTGTGTGTGTGTGTGTGTGTGTGTGTGTGTGTGTGTGTGTGTGTGTGTGTGTGTGTGTGTGTGTGTGTGTGTGTGTGTGTAAGCCATCAAACAGACAGGTAGTCAAGCTGAACGTGGTAACGAGGGAAAACGTATTTGTTTATGTTCTGTTCCTGCCATTCCTGTCACATTTCTGGTTCTGAACGACAACGGCTTGGATAAGCAGTTTGCACCATTAACTTGTAAAGCAGCAACAACAACAACAACAACAACAACAACAAACAACAACAGAAAAAAGCTTAAGAAAAAGAAAGAAAAAGAAAAAAAGGAAAGCAAAAAGAAAGTCAGAACTGCCGATTTTATTCGTCTAGTTTCTTGGTTTGCTTTCAGTGCCGCTCCCTTTCTTTTCGTTGTTGTCACAGAGAGGATCGGAAGATCCGGCGTATGCAGTACAATTCTTGATTTCAACAGAAACCTTATACTGTTTCAAAACGGGGGAGGCTCTTTTACGATCTCATCAAAAATGGCACTGCTTTTTTTGCCAAGCAACACTTTTAATCTATAAGTACCTGTCTACTTAGAGAAGGAAAAGTCGCAACTGTGTGTGCGTGCTCAAGAACTTTGCGGAAATTCAGATGTGAAACAGAAGTACATACTGCGTTTATGAACCTTAAAGCTATTCGATTCCACGGTAATGGTACTACCATACATTACTTCATACTGCTCAGACCCTAAAATTAATGCAAGGAACGGTCTGTCATCCCACACGGTCTTCCTCACCGACTGTCGGGCCTTTCTCTAGTTTTCAGTCCAGACAGACAGACCAGGTCCTCCATGACACCAGAAGGGAACTTCAAACACTGGGCTCCAAAACCCTGGAGCTGCTAGGGATTTGCTCCCACTGTTGTGTTATGGGGCATGAGGAATGTGACAAAAACTCTCCAAGCCAGGCAGCAAGCAGAAAAACAAACTGCTCACCAGATATTAACCGCCGCTTCAAAAACCCACGTGGTGACAGCGTCTGCAGACAGGACCTGAGAAGAATGGCGTCTACCAGCTGGAAAAGGCGCGACAGGTCACCACCTTCAGACTGGGAACAGTACATTGTCAGCTCCTCTCGCATCTCCACAGGCTGAAGATCTCTCACACGGATGAGGACCTAAGCGGCACTCGTCTACAAACGCCAGACCACATTCTTCACTCCTGTCCCATATTTGACCCCGTACGACACGACACGTGGCCGACTGCAGTGGCCTGAGGGAGAAGCTGTGGGCAATGGTCATGAGGCAGAGGGCGGACTTCGCCCACAACACTTGACTGCCAATTTACTATGAATTTTAACGACAATTGTCAGTGAGTCCGCCAAACAACAGCGACGAACACATCATAATCATATCTGTTTTGTCTGGTAATGTGTTCGTCCCGTTGTTTGGCGGACGGACTAAAAATTCTTTTTCAAAATCTTTCAGTTTCCGCATGCAGTCACCTCACTTTAAAACCAATTTACTATGGCCAGAAACGATGACGAAGAAAAAGAAGAAGGCATTATTGCTATAAAGAACCAGAAGCGGATTCGGGAAATCGCAACTACTGCCAAGATCGAACTGATCCCGGATCCTGCATTCCGTTGATCCGCATCCACTCCACAGACCTGCGCCCACATAGTATGGGGCTCGTCTTTGGCCCCGTCCCATTTTCCCCAGGAGTTGTGTAAAAATTGGTTCGGTAGTTTCGCACAATCTTTCTGATAGAGTTATGAATCAATGAATGTGTCTGCCAGAAGTGTAAGGTGTCTGGAATCTGCCCGTTTCTCTGCCCAGCACATCTCTCTATGCGTTATTATTCTAGGGCCAGCGCAACTGAAAATTCTTAATGTACACAGGCAAAAACGGTTTCACTACACAAATACTGAGATAGTGTGAAACCCGCCAGGTCAGTGAAATTTTGGGGTGTATTCATACCGTCATTTTGATGTTTTCGTATTGTTCAGAATTGTGTCCCACGTTACTGAAAAAGCGAATGACATGTCTGAACACTTGAACAGATGCAGATGTGAATAACGTACATGACCCGTTTTCAGTAAAAGCATGATGACAGGACAATTTCCATTACCAACGGGTACAAAAATACACAAACACGTAAAAACGGATATATGCGGACACATATTTCTTGAGAAAGCATTTGCTTTCACCGATAATACGTTCATACGCTTCTGAATTAAGTAAACATCATGTTAAGAGTGTCTCTGAAACAATTCATTATCAATTTTGATAAGATTCTTTTTAATTAAAAGTAAAGAGTTTTAAAAGCTTTAGTCAGTTCATTCCATCTTGCCTTTTCTCTTGCTGTGTGAGCGGTTTTTTTGTTTGTTGTTGTTTTCAGTATGTGAGCAGTTGTCATTGATCTTCAACCTCCAACTTTAAATCTGCAAGTTTACTCATTGGTGTTGCGAGGCTTCTGATTTTCATCGTTCGAAATTCAACGTTTGTGTATCTTGGTGTATATCTGAGGCGAGTGTACAGATTTCAAGGGACAGGTTTTTACCAGGATTAATACTCCGGCCAAGCAGGCCATGTTTTCACCTGCACGCGTTGATTCGTCTGCCTGTTTGCAAAATACAGCCAAACCTATCGAAATGAACGTAATAAGAATGAAAGATCACACTACATTGAGAGACACATGACCGTGGCTCTGATGTATCCTGATGTTAACGAAACTTAATAGAAAAACAGAGTGGTGCGTCGACGAAGCCACTGAGTTCTAGTTCAGATCTGTGGTGTATGTTTTCAATCAACGAGCCAGCCCTGCGCTCGTCCGACCTTGACCGGGAGGTCATTGGGTCTGCCTTGTGTCCCTCTGGTTGTCTACGGCTGGTCAGGCACACACCATGCACAGTGACCATAGCTGAATGGAAGTGATGAGGTCAACATGGACCGTCACAGACAGCAATGACGTCCTCATTTCGCTAATGAAGGACGCACACATCGGGAACGCACGCATCACGCATGCACAACGACACACACACACACGCACGCACACACGACACACTCACACACACGCACACACACACACACACACACACACACACACACACACACACACACGCACGCACGCACGCACGCACGCACACACACACACACATACAGAGAGAGAGAGAGAGAGAGAGAGAGAGAGAGAGAGAGAGAGAGAGAGAGAGAGAGAGACGTACGTAATAAGTTGTTCTCATTCTCCTCAACCAACAGTAAAAACAAGTTAACAGGCGAGCGGCAGACCGAGGGAAGGGAACCAGATGAAGATGTTAAAAGAACTGGCTCCCACAGCGTGTTACCGAGTTACATCATTAGCGCGCTCTGTGCTCAGCCCCCGGGCTTGGCAGGGAGGGACGCAGGCCCCACAGACCTGGCCCGGGATTCCAGCTGAGCCTGTGCCGAACCTTCAAGCCTGACCGCTTCGCTTCAGCAGACAGTGAATGGAAGGTAACGCACTGTGGCGTCTGATAGCCTGAAAACAGATCCTACCCATGAGGAAAACAGCGAACAAAGCAGGGGAGAACAGTTATACTCGTTGCCATCCCTGAGGATCGTAACTGTTTTCCTTGCGATCACAACTGTTCACTTTAGGATCACAACTGTTCACTTTAGGATCACAACTGTTCACTTTAGGATCACAACTGTTCACTTTAGGATCACAACTGTTCACTTTAGGATCACAACTGTTCACTTTAGGATCACAACTGTTCACTTTAGGGATCACAACTGTTCACACTTAGTTTCACTTCAGGATCACAACTGTTTACTTTAGGGTCACTATGGTTCACTTAGGATCACAATTGTTTACTTTAGGGTCACTATGGTTCATTTAGGATCACAATTGTTTACTTTAGGGTCACTATGGTTCATTTAGGATCACAATTGTTTACTTTAGGGTCACTATGGTTCACTTAGGATCACAATTGTTTACTTTAGGGTCACTATGGTTCACTTAGGATCACAATTGTTTACTTTAGGGTCACTATGGTTCATTTAGGATCACAACTGTTTACTTTAGGGTCACTATGGTTCTTTAGGATCACAATTGTTTACTTTAGGGTCACTATGTTTTCACTTAGGATCACAACTGTTTACTTTAGAATTACAACGTTTACTTTATGACAACAACGGTTCACTTTAGGACCACAGCTGTTTACTTTAGGATCAGAGCTATTTTACTTTAGGATTATAAAGGTTTATTGTAGATAACAGCTGTTTATTTAAGGATCACAACTGTTTACTTTAAGAGCACAACTCTTTCCTTTATGATCACATTTGTTTACTTTAGGGTCACAACGGTTTACTTTAGGATCCCAACGGTTTACCTTAGGATCACAACGATATACTTTAGGGTCACAACGGTTTGACCTTAGGATCACAACGGTATACATTAGGGTCCAACGGTTTACTTTAGGATCCCGACCGTTTACTTTAGGATCACAGCGGTTCACTTTAGGATCATAACGGTTTACTTCAGGATCACAACGGTCTAATTTAGGATCACAATTGTTTACTTTGGGATAACAACTGTTTACTTTAGGATCACAACTGTTCATTTAGGATTACAACTGTTTACTTTAGGCTCACATCTGTTTACTTTAGGGTCAGAACGATGTAGGGTCACAAAGGTTTACTTTAGAGGATCACAACTGTTTGCTTTACGGTCACAACTGTGTACTTTGGGATCACAATTGTTTACTTTAGGATCGCAACGATTTTTCTAGGATATCTGTTTCCATCTGATCCCTAAGGTTCGTACTGGATTTTCTTTGTTTGTTTTTTTTACCTCTCAGTTCTGGATAGGGACTCGACTATTATCGCCGTCTTTCCTGAGAAAAAAAAAGAGGTGTTTTCTATGGCGACAACGGTGAAACAGTTATGATCGCTAGTTTTCCAAACAAGGATAATTATGAAATGTGGTAACATCTTATTGCTGTGCGGACTGGCGGCTCGAACAGCTGTGATCTCTTCCATCACTACTGTTTTCTCATTTTTTTTTTTTTTTCTCTCTCTCTATTATTTTGTTGTCTTCATCGAACGTATTTCCTGTTTCTCCCTGCTGATTTAAGAAAATGGCTGTGATCCTTCAAGGTGACAACCATGATGATTGTCTTCCTCGGGAAAACAGGGACAAGGACTAGTATCCAAATAAAAACAGGCATAAATCCTGCACACACGTAAACTCCCATCACAACTTTTCGGAAGAGAAGGCCAGTTTGGCCGTTGGTATGGATGACACGTTACACATAGCATGCACCCTGCGTGAGAAATGGAAAGAATGACGGAAGTAAGGAAATTGTAGTGAACGATATTGAACAATATTGACTGAATGGCATGAGAAACGACTGAATGAAGCACCAGCTGGCAGTTTTTCACACGACACTACCCAGGTAGGCAGCCCGCTGTGTAAACGAGTGTAGACTGCAAAGCGCTTAGAGCTTGGTCTCTAGCCGAGGAAAGGCGCTATGCAAGTCTTCATAAAAATAATACTAAAACAGTCGTGATCTCTAAGGAAAAGAAAGGAAAACAGTCATTCTCCCATGAGAAACAGCTGTGGCACTCAGGAGGAAAAACAACCAGCATACCACTGCTTTTTCGTTGAGGATAATACCATTATCGGCTGGTGATGGGGAAAAGGGTGCAGAATAAACAGCCATTATCGGCTGGTGATGTCAGTCTGGTTCTATACCATGCAGAATACGTCCACACTGGCACTCTGCGATCATGGGAAATTGGCAGGCTCTGTGCCGGCTATCCGCTTAACCTCAATCCCTGACCAGCTGCTGTGTAATGGTTGCTCGAGCTCATTACCGCTCCCTGTCACGCACACACGTTCACACGGAGGCGCGCACGCGCTGACGCGGTCCCATACACATGCTACACGCGCGCACGCACACACACACACACACACACACACACACACACACACGCATAAAAACGCGCGCGCATACACACACGTACTTGTGCGCGCACACACACACACACACACACACACACACACACATACACACACACACACACACACACATGCATGCACGTGCACACACACACACACACGAGCATGTGCGCACACAGACGCAGACGCACACACACACACACACACACACACACATACATACACACACACACACACGCACGCACACACAATCACACACACACACACACATACATACGCCGAGGGCGCGCGCGCACAACACTCGCGCGCGCGCGCGCACACACACACACACACACACACACACACACACACACACTCACACACACACTGGGTGCTAAGTGTGTACGCGGGGAGAGGGCGCGGTGGGGGGGGGGGGGGGGGGAGAGAAGTCAAATGAAAGGCACTCAAAGGTCATTAAAAATGTAGTCTGACGTCATTCTCAGTTTTCTTTCCATGCACACGACGTACAAGTCTACCGTGCACTTGATTCACACCCAGACAGACAGACACGTGCGCATACGTGCATAAAAACGCACTGGCGGACACGAACACACACACACACACACACACACACACACACACACACACACACACACACACACACACACACACACACACACACACCATGTTCATATTTCATGATTCAAGGCAAGAAAAATTTTTGTTCTTGGGACTTGGGCATCCACACCTCTTAATAAATATGCACCGAAAGTAGTATTATGGTCAGTACTACTATGATTATCATCATAACAATGACCCACCTCTTAACAAATATACACCAGAGAGTAATGTTATGATAATTACTACTATGATTAAGGTAAGGTAAGGTACTGTTGCTTATAGCCCAGCCGACCACAAAGGGCCATATCAGGGCTGTCAAAACGTTCAAATCGAATCACAAGTCATTCATTCACGTGATTATCATCATAACAATTATGATCATGATTATAATTTACAGCTGGTGGTAGCCGTTTCCCCAGTGAGGGACGTTCGGCCTGTCAGGAATCTCACAGCTCCCTGTGGTTAGTCCTGTGCAACACGTTAGAGGCACTGTAACCATTCATTGAATGGATATGGTGTAAGGGAAAAGACACTTTGTTGATCCAGATGTGCTTAGATTGTCTAAAATGGAATTGTCAATTGCCAGTTTCTTAAACTGTCCCTTTCATTACCTTCTCAGTATCCCGGCTCCTTCAATGGTTCGTTTTCTGTTGTTGTTACATTTCCAGCATCCATTTCCTTTGTGTCCTCTCCGGACGAGAGGAGAAAAACAACAGTTAGGTCAGTTACGCAAACAGTCTGAAGGCAAAGTAAGCATAGTTCACACGGGTTGTACTGAAATAATTGGGAATGCACGGCGTTAAGAAAGAGTGGATCAAAGTTTCATGTTGTTGTTGTTGTTGTTTCAACAAAAAAATATTGACTACGAGAAAAGTCTTCAGTGATGAGGAAAAAAATCACTTGGATACAAAAGACCTTTACGCTGACTTCAACAGAGTACGGATGTACAGTTGGAACGAAGCAGCAACACAAACGCATGTAAAAAAAAAAAAAAAAGACGACCAGACACAAAGCAAGCACACGTAAAAGGACTGAATGATCGAAGACAAAGCAAGCACATATGTGCAAGGACCAAAGGAAAAGCAAGCACATGTGCCAAGACCAAAAGCAAACCAAGCACGTTTAAGAGGACTGAAGATAAAACAAGCGTTCATAAAACGACCAAAG
>JADBJO010000886.1:5000-7500 GCA_016801955.1 Conus betulinus
GCATACTTTTCAGACTTTTACATGTGAACTTGCTCCATTCCGCTTTGATACGGAGCAGTGATTTCCATCACCGTCGCTTGTTTTGATGATCCGGATGAATGCAATGTCCGGTCTCATGTCAACTCTTCCTGATGATCTCTGGATGAATTTTCCAGTATGGAAAGTCTGCTGTAAATCTCAATCATCCACTTCATCCAGTAAACCCTGATTCCATGTTCTTTATGCCACCCATGTTCCAGACTATGATTTATGGCCTGCTGCCACTTCTTGCTGGTACTTTGGTGGCCAATTGCTCCCTTTGGCAATGCTAACCGCAAGTTAACACTACACTACGTCGTGTCTCCATTTGTACCTTTCCTGGGTTGGCGCTGCTTTGCATGAATTCAGACATGTTTCTTCGTTTGCTTGTCTTGACACGAGGGGTCATCTGATTTCTCCCCGTATCGCCAGGTTTGAGTTTGAGGACAGGAGGTTGTATACAGATCTGAGAATGAAACTCACTTAAGGGGTGCCACGTTCCATATTTCATTTCAGCTAAGACTTGGTCGGAGTACGTTTCCCCACGTAGTCCACTGGCCTGGTTTGTGGTGCTGGACTGCCTTCTGGAGGATTCTCTGGGCGTCTTCTTTCCTCACATTCCATATCACCACGTGTCTCTTTGCTGCTTGGTCTTTTGCCTGTGACTAGCACTACATTTCAGCTTACCCCAGCCCCTGTGTGTGTGTGTGTGTGTGTGTGTGTGTGTGTGTGTGTGTGTGTGTGTGTGTGTGTGTGTGTGTGTGTGTGTGTGTGTGTGTGTGTGTGTGTGTGTGTGTGTGTGTGTGTGTGTGTGTGGGGGGGGGGGGGGGGGGGGGTGAGGGTGCGTGTGCTGTTATTTCCATGATCGTAAGAAATTCCTTGGCAAACAACCACTGCCTTCAGGGACCTCCCATTCTCTGTCCGTCTACGGGATGAGCAAAGTTGATCTTTCAGCCTTGTCTCCCGAGTCCTTAAGCATGGTTAGTTACCGTGCTTTACCTTCTTTGTACTTCCCCAGGATGGATTTCAGGGGTAGCTTCAGCTTTGCTTGGCAACAGTAGAGTGCAACATTAGTGAGGCCAGGTGGAAGGCTAGACCTTTTCTTTGTATATTTGTCGATTTTAGCCTTCATTGATTCCAGTGTACTAGTACTAATATTGTCTGTATCAGCGGAGGACAAAGGAACTTCGGCATCAGTATGAACTGCCCACACCAGACCTTGGTTTTGCCAGGGATTCCACACCGGTTTAGTATTTGCAGGATTGCTCCTGCCATTTGCTTGTTTTTACATTCCCCTCTTGTGTGTTTCAAGGAGCAATCATACCACCTTTCAAGCCATAAGTGGTCTTCCGTCACATATGGAAAGGCTTGGTTTGACTACAGTAAACGTAAGTATCCCAGCCACTTTTTTTTTCCTAAGGGAGAGGCTTCGTGCTTTCTTCGTGGATGAAGCTGCGGACCTGTGCGAGTGCTGCGGCATTTTTTGTGTGTTTCATCTTTCTTTGTGGAAAGGACTGTTGTGCCATGTATGAAGCTTTTAGAGGGGCATTAGATTGTGGTATCCATTCTGAGTTTGCTGAACTTGTATGGCTCATGGTTGCTTTAAGGGTGGCCTCCATTGCCAACACAGTTGGTATTGGAGAATATTGCACAGCCCAGTTGCTACGCCAGCTTTTAGATTGATCTACTGTCGTGTGTATTTCTTTGTGGAGAATCTCTCTGAGAAGTCACGGATGTACCTCTTCAGCATCTCTAGGACGTTCTTTTGGGACATTTGGAGGGCCAGTTGAATCACCTTGTGCGGAACTGATGCATATGCATATGTCAGATCGAGCCACTCCACATCGTGCTTCTCTTTTCTCTGCCCTAGCTCTTTGGACTGCGTCCCAAGTCTGATGGCACAATCTACACAGCTAGACATTCCCGGGATGCCTCATTTTCTGGACTGACAAACGAAAGAACTCGTTGTGTGTGAGGTATTCAGTCAGCTTCGCTGCTACGACAGAAAATATCTTCAGCGATCAGAAGTGTTATTGTTCTGAACTGACCGCCTTCCCTCAGGTTTTTGCTGTGTAGGAAAGTACACTCCATTAACTGTCATCCATTGGTGGCTGATCTTAAAGGTCCACCGTGCTGGTCGTATGAGTTTGTGGACTTACTCAGGAACATTGGGGCATTTCTTAAACAGCAGATATGGTATTTCATTAAATCCAAGCAATGATCTGGCTCTGGATTTTTTTAACTGCTTTTTTTTTTTTTTTTTTTTTTTTTTTACCTCATCCAGTGTTGGTGGTTTGTTAAGTACTGAGCTTTTTTTTCTGGCGCTGCAGACTGTACCAGGCCCTGCATTTCAGACGGTGTATCGCTCTGAGGGTGGAATATGTTTTATTTAGACGTTGCTCGAGAGTTTATTTATCCGTTGTGAGTGGCCCTGATTTTGGCTGCTCGAACAGTTGCCTGGAAAATTGGACGAGATCTCTGG
>JADBJO010000886.1:15000-17500 GCA_016801955.1 Conus betulinus
CTTTTTACGGACTGATAATAATCTACAACCGTATACGTTTTCATGAAATGTAGCAGCTTTCTAAACATAAGAACATGTGTACATTCTATGTCCATATTTAGAGTGATGAAGAAGAAAATTGGAAGTAACTCTTTCAGTTCCTACCTACAATTACTTCCCATCATAGAAATAATTTACGAGGGATTGGTTCCATCGAGGAGGCCTGCGCTGTCCCCAGGACCGTTCTAGTATTATTTGTTTAAAATGGTTGAAAGTGATTTTGAGAATGGGCATGTTTTCGGAGAGAAACGACAAGGCAGAAAGAAAGGAGGCTTTTTTCTGTTTGCATCAGATGATGATAATAATTATTTCGGTGACATCAGATGACGATAATAATTATTATGGACATCTTCTTCTTATCGTTAGTAAGCAAGCGTGCAACTTTCTTTCGCAGCGTAGTAATGTCAATAAAGACTGACAAGTGTTCTTATATTTTTTTTTTTTTCCTTTTTAAGGAATGAAAATATTCAATGATATCATACACTTTCAACTTGTAATCACTTAATGTTACATTTAATCAGGATCGAAATGCATGCAAAGACGATTAGTCCGACGTGCAGACTAGACAAAATCTGATAAATTCGCAGAGGAGGACGAAACATAATGAGGCCTAATCATTTGTCTAATCCGTGACATCAAACCACTCAGCACGCTTGGCCGGCCGTCATTTACCGGATCATCGGCCTCTCGAGTTTCCATATAATGTACTGTTGTAATCCCCCCCCTCCCCCCCCCCCCTGCATAATCCCCACCCCATCCCATACCCCTCAGCATCCCCCCCCCAAAAAAAAAAAAAAAAAAAAAAAAAAAAAAAAAAAAAAGAAAAAAGAAAAGAAAGAAAATAGAAAGGAAAAGATCTAATTCAGAGCGTACCATATGTTTTAACCCATGCTGACATAACAACAACAGTGAGAAGTAAGAAAAAAGAAGTGTCACTTCGCAGTGATAAGGAAAGAAATCATGTCTTACTTTGCCACAAGTGGAAAAAAATGTATCACTTCGCAATGAAAAGACATGGAGAAAAAAAAAAGGATCACTACGGAATAAGAGCAGAAAAAAAAAAAAATATTTGTTGTGAGAACTCCAAGAAAAGACCCAAACACTGGGCAGTGGGAAGTGAGAGGTAGGGTGGGTGGGGGGGAGGGGGGAGGGGTGGGGGGTGGTTGTAGAATCTTGAAATGGAAATGTGAGAGAGAAATCTATCACTTTCCGATGAGAAGTAAAGAAAAATATATATTTGCTAAGCTGGAAGAAGTGAAAAAAGGTGCGTCACCTTGCAGTGAGAAGTGGAGATGAGAGAGAAAAAAATGTATCTCTTCGGAGAAAGAACTAGAGGGAAAAAATCATAAAGCATTTCACAATGTAGAGTGACACGTGGCACGTCTCTGTGAGAAAGGAAAAAAAAAAAGGTACCACCTGCAGTGAGAAGTGAAGAAAAAAAGAAGTGTTATCATTTCGCAAAAAAAGATGTAAAGAAATAGATGTCTCAACTCCAAGAAAACGAAAAACCACATCGCTTGGCAATGAGAAGTGAATGAGGAAAAAGTAACATTTGGCATTGAGAAGTGAAGAGAAAGTGGTCACTTTGCAATGAAAACTGGGAAAAAAATGTATTCTCTCTGCATAGTGAGAAGTGAAGAAAATGTGTCATTGGGCAGTGAAAAGTAAAAAGAAAAAAAACAAACAAAACAAACAAACAAAAAAACAAAACAAACCAAAAAAAAACCCAAAAACAAAAACAAAACACAAGAAACAAAACAAAAACAAAACAAAACAAAACAAACAAAACAAAACAACCAAAAACACCAAAACAAAACAAAAAAACGAATGTTATTTCCGCAGAGAGAAGTTAAGAAAACATGTATAGCTTCACAATGAGAAGCAAACGGCAAATATATCACTTCACTTTAGGAAGCAAAGGGAAAGAATCAGGCACTTCGCAGTGAGATGTGATGAATGTAAGGTAATGTTGCTTATAGCCCAGCCGACAGCAAAGGGCCTTCTCAGGGCTGTCATCACGTTCACGTTAACTCACAAATCATTAAAAAAAAAAAAAAAATTCACGCACGCAGCCCACCGGAAATTTTTTGTTAAAAATCTTTCTTCTGTAATTTTCAGATAAGATGGAAAATGTAGATCTGTTTTCGGAAATTCAAAAGATCACATCAGGTGAGACATCTCTGAACAAGGTTTTCATGGAGTCTGCTGTAAAATATTTAAATGTCCCACATCAAGCAAGTCCCAACACTCTAAAAGAATATGTTTCACTGTGAGTGGTACATGACATGGAATGCACCACGGAGCTTCTTCATCTGTTAAAAGATAAAGAATGGGTGTAAAGTGTACAAACGGGCACAAGAAATGTAATGAATAATGTGTCATTTCACAGCGAGAAGAAGAAGAAGAAGAAGAAGAAGAAGAAGAAGAAGAAGAAGAAGAAGAAGAAGAAGAAGAAGAAGAA
>JADBJO010000886.1:22500-30000 GCA_016801955.1 Conus betulinus
AGAACGCTCTCTACTTCTCTCCCCACCTACCCCCTCGCTTCCATTCTGGGCGGTGGGCTTCGCTGGACTTGCTGTCTCTGCTGTCTCCGTCCCTTCCTGGGGAGGCCCCTCCCTGTCTGTTCTTCTGTCTTGTATGTCCGTCTTCTCCATCACCCCCCCCCTTCCTCTCTCTCATTTTCTTCTCTTCTTCCCGACTGACTGTCTGACTGTCTGTCTGTCTCTCTCAGTCTCTGTCTCTTTCTGTCTCTTTCTGCCTCTGTCTTATTGTCTATCTGTCTCTCTCTCTCTCTCTCTCTCTATCTCTGTCTCTCTCTCTCTTAATCTGTCTGTCTCTGTCATTTTTTCTCTCTCCGTCTCTCTCTCTCTCTCTCTCTCTCTCTCTCTCTCTCTCTCTCTCTCTCTCTCTCTCTCTCTCTGTCCCTTTGTCTCTGTCTGTCTGTCTGTCTGTCTGTCTTTCTCTTACACACAGCCGCTCTGTATCTTTCTTTGCCAGTCTGTTTCTGGAAGCCTGTCTGTCTGTTTTCCTGCCTATATGCCCCCTCCCCCTCCCTTCTCTCCTCCCCCCCCATCTCTCTCTCTCTCTCTCTCTCAGTGTCTTGTGTCTATGTCTGTCTATGTCTGTCTGTCTGTCTGTCTCTCTCTCTCTCTCCCCTCTCTCTCTCTCTCCTCTCCTCCCTCTCTCTCTCTCCCTCTTTCCCCCTCCTGTCTCTGTCTTTTCTCTCTCCCCCACCCCCTTCAATGTTATCTCTGCCGCTGTATACGAGTCTGCGAGTCTGTTTTCCTGTCTTCATGCATAGATGTTTTTCATGATGTCTCTCTGTGCAAGGATGTGTTTCCTTTCTTTTCTCTTTCCTTCTTCCTTGCTTCTTCCCTCTTTTTTCAATCTTTTGTCTTTCACTTTAATGTCATTTTTTTTAAGGTACCTCTGGATCACCGTCTGTCAATCTCTCTCTCTCTCTCTCTCTCTCTCTCTCTCTCTCTCTCTCTCTCTCTCTCTCTCTCTCTCTCTCTCTCTCTGTGTCCGTCCCTTTTTCTGTCTGTCTGTCTGTCTGACTGTCTGTCTGACTGTCTCTCGTTAACTTTCTCAAAACAAAGTTTTATCATTTTCTCGTATTCTTGTGTGTTTATGGAAAAGTAGACCATTTTTATGAACAGTTAGCTTGAAATCTTTCTGTATGGAAGTGAAACAAGGTTTCCATAATAACGGTACCCTGAACTGCCGTGTTTGGTTTGTTAATTTCACTGGAGAATGTCAGTTAGTGCGTCTGTTGTACGTCTGTCTTCGACAGTTCTGATGCTTGCCAGTAATCCTCCGCGCCCCCCCCCCCCCCCCCCTCCCAAATCGATGTTCTGAACCAATTATTAATCACCGAATTGTATTGTTTGCGGGCAGTCCACCATATTCGTCGACTTAGGGTTTTAAACCCCAAATTGTGGATGGTTTCTAAAACAAGCGTAAGAATACCAACTGATGTTACTTCTTGTGACTGTTTTTTTTTTATGAACTTTTTTTTTTTTCTTTTTCAGCGTTTTAAGAACTAGATTATAAAGTCAGTTAACAGGAGTCCAAGCAATTTTAACTCCAGTATGCAAAGAATTACGCAGCTGTGCACGTATGATACTCCTATTCATTTGTGTAAGATCACAAGTTTACTTATATTGTTATAAACAGTACATACACTCATATAGTCTATTCATATATACAAATAATGCATACATACAAACATACATGTATACATACATGCATACATACATACATAAATGCGTACATACATCCATACCTACACACTTACACATGTATAGTGTATACAAACTGATATACTATCTGGAGTAGCTGGTCTAAGTCTGATGCGCATTAGGGACATCATTGATGCTTAGTGGTTGTCATTAAAGATGTCGGAGAAGAGAAAAAAGGTTTTGATATTGGGATTGAGAAACCATGTTCAAAGCCAGGATCAGAGCTAGTTCAGCAGAAAGAATAAGTACAGGCAGTGGATGGTTCGAAAACGAGGACACAGTACGGCAGAACCAGCAGTCTTCGGTAAAAACACTCTAGTAATCTGGAATTTCTGACGAAGTTCTGTGTAGTAGGTATAGAAGTCCAGTGAGGTGTGACTTTTTTTTCCTTAAAGCTGAAGCAAGCTGAAACATCTTTGATGGAGTTTTGAACGCTTGCAGTGGCCTGTCTGAAAGCGTGGACAGATCAGGAAGGACCCAAACGCCGATGTCTGAAATTTGAAGATGGAGGAGGACGCGGATTTTTGGGGCATAGAAAAAGATTTTGTTCGTTCGTTTGTTCGTTTGTTCGTTCGTTCGTTTGTATGTTTTTTTTTCGGGGTTGGGAAGGAAGCGTTTAAGGGAGGAGGGGGTATATTTGGGATTGAGAACGCAGTCGGACGAAAACTGTCGGAGCGTGGATTTCCGGTGAGATTACAGTTTCAGGGAGTAGTTTTGTATCAGTTCTTAAGTCAACAGTTTGTGAAGGAGGATGTCCCAGCCTCTGCGTTAGTTTGGATGTAGGAGTGGATCGGAACGTCACCGGGGAAGGCAGAGTGGTACCCTTTGGTGGTGATACGGGTCAACACAGTAACCAAGGACCGTCTTTCCCTATGCGTAAACCATACAGCTGTAGTCCAGCTTCGATCGGACCAAGGCGTTGCACGCATGGAGTGTTTTTTTTTTTTTTTTTTTTTTTTTTTTTCGGCTGGTGCCCCGGTCTGTGTACTGTGAGGAACTTCACGGATGATGCTCATGACGTTCTGGTGCCAGAGCTCAGTTGCACGATACGCAGACAGTAAAGATAAGGCAGTACCGTTGTCTGTTAAATGGGCTGGATGATGGGCAGCGAGCTGTCAGCCAGATCGTAGCACTATCCGTGTTGCACGTGTTCTCAAAATGGTTGACAGCTAGGTCTTCTATCTTCTTAGTTGGTGCTGATATTCGTAAGCTTGGGGGATGGTTACGAACAGAATCAGGCATTTTCTTTTTCAAAACTGGAGGCTGAATTCTTTGAAAGCAAAACGAAAAGACTTCCTGAGAATTGTTTACCGTGCTCGTCGTCCAAACATGGCGTCCAAAAGCGAGTTTAAGCTTGGGAAAATGGAAAACTCAAACTCAAGTAATGAAGTTTGATTGAACTGATTTTTCACACACACACACACACACACACACACACACACACACACACACACACACACACACACACACACACTCACACACACGCCCGCCCGCCCGCCTGTCCACCCACCCACCCATACAGAGTTCATGAGGGATGAATGAGATGAATGATGCGGGTGATGGGGAGGGGGGGGGGGGGGGGGGGGGGGAGGCTGTGGCGGAGGGATGTTTGGTTGAAGAGAAAGAGGAGGAAAGGAAACATAATACAGACACTAATGTATGGTGTGATGGTTTTTTTTGTTTATCTGTTTTAGTAACAGTTAACAATAGTTTCATAATGATCATAGTCTTCCCATTGTATTGTTCCAGATATGGAGAATGACCCATCCCCCCCCCCCCCCCCCCCCTTTTCTCCCCTCCCCCATTTATTTTGAAGTTTCTTTTTCTTTCGAACAGTGAAATTGTTAAAAAACAGTTTCATAATAAATAAATGTAGCATGGCAATGACCGCTGAACTCACGGCAACAGTACTGCAATGATATTAGCAATAAAATGAATTATTAGCGAACACGTGGATGAATACGGACATAAATGAAGTGAAATGAGAATATGAAAGACAAAGGAATAAGGAGAGCAGTGAATAAATGAAATACATAAACGAATGAAAAACAAAATGAAGTCATATGTTATCTAACAGAAGTTTGGGGGAAATAGAAGAAACCCTAAACGACATGAACATTGGATTAAATGATTACGTATGCGTTTGGAAAACGAATAAATAAACAGGCGTAAAATCGACGCGGTAAAAAAAAACTTTCGTCACGTCACCGTTGCATACCTTGGTGAATCACACTGGTCATGTTGTTCTGCTCTAGCTATTGGCGACAAGATTTCGAGTTGCCACCGATACATTTGTTGAACGTTTCACGGCTAAACTGTCGGTTGATTGAACTTTGTGCAACGTGATAAAATGAACATGTTGATTATGGAACAGTTTAAGCTGATGGTTAGGGATTTAGCCCGACAGCCACCATTGACGTCTTGTGCAACGTGGGCTCGGGAAGTTCCTAACTTCTGGACGTGGCTGCGAAAGTTGAATGGCTGGTCGCTAATCACAAGAAAGGTCACTTCCCTGTCAGGAGGGTCCCTGTCAGGAGGAGGTTCAGGTTTTTTTTTTTCAGTTGGACTTCTGGGTTCGGAAAAAAAATTCTCTGAAGCTGTGAAAATGGGTGCGCTGAAGTTTTTAGCTCATGAAAGTTTGAAGCCGTTATTTACAGACCACTGACCACTGCTGTCTGTGTCCCAACTGCTCACATGCCTCTGGAGCTGGCGTTGGCTGACCACAAGAAAATGGCGTCTTCGCATAGAGCGCTGGTCAAGTCGTCAACAAACGATAAGGAAGTGGGACTTTGGTGGCCACGGGACTTGACAAGACAGTATTCTTGATTGTGATGCTGGGGCTGCAGGAGACGAAGGCTGCTACTCTTGCGAATACCCAGCAGCTACTCGTATTTGACAGCCAGGATAAGAAAGTTGGAAGATTGTGTGGGTCAGACAGGTTTGGGTGACTACAGGGAGACCACCGAGAAAACCCTGAGCGTGAAGGAGGGACAAAATGCCACATTTCCATGCTGTGTCATTCCTCTTTTCAGGATAAATCAAAACAGCCTCATCATCATCGTCATCATCATCGTCGTCGTCGTCGCCATCATCATCATCATCATCATCATCATCATCATCATCATCATCATCATCGACAACAACATCACCATCAACATCATCATCATCATCATCATCATCATCATCATCATCATCATCAACAACAACAACAACAACAACAACAACAACAACAACAACAACAACAAAGGAGAAAATGACAAAAGGTGATGGGGATGAAGTGTTGTTTGTTTTAATAGAAAGAGAGGGTTTAAAATTGTAGTTCCTTGGCGGATCATAATGGAAGTGTGGGGACGGAAACTACATTGTCCTTTGGCTTTGAAACCCGTCAGTTGCTAGCGTCTGCTGCATGAGGCGTGAATTGACCAATTTTCTCCATTATCTTTAATTGACACCGTATTCATGCAGCTGGCTGATCGTTGGGTGGATTTTTTTTTTAAGTCTCAGTCATTTTGGGGAATGGCTTGATTGGGGGTGTCCGTTACGAAGGAGAAACCTGATGTCAGACGTGATGATTGGGTTTGGGGTCACCCTGGTGAGAGTTTTGAGGAGGAAGAGATGTCTGACTATTGTATTGTATTTCGCATGGGTCAGATGATGAGTGCTTACATGATTGAAGGGCAGATTTCTGTTCGTTTTAGTTGAAAGGAGAGTTGTAAGTTTCGGAAGAATCTGAAGTAAAATTGCGGCTTTTTATTTATTTATTTTTTTTTTTTTTCATTACAATTTTCTTCTTCTTAGTTTTGATTAGTATAACTCTCCGAGACCTCTGTGTGTGTGTGTGCGCGTGTGTGTGTGTGTGTGTACGTGCCGTGCGTGCGTGCGTGCGTGCGTGAGAGAGAGAGAGAGAGAGAGAGAGAGAGAGAGAGAGAGAGAGAGAGAGAGAGAGAGAGAGAGAGAGAGAGAGAGAGAGATAGATCTGTTGAGTTTGGCTGTGTTAATACGAAGTCGACCACTCGTGGCTGATTTAAAAAAAAACAAACTGACAAAACAAAAGAGTAAGAGTCAAGATGATCTCAGGATACATTTCCTGAACGTTTTTTTTGCTTTTTCTTTGTGTCCATCTTTGAACCATGATTCTAAGCTTTCAACAGAACACGTTGGTCACTGAATGGAGAAGTTAGAATGTTTCAGACGACGGGAAGAAGGAAAAGAAAGGGATAAGAGGGAGGTCAAGAAAAGGAACATAAGTAAAGAGCGCCAGAACAGAAGAAAATGCGGAGCATAACAACAACTACATGTTGATTTGCTTTTCCTAAATGTGGTTTTCCTTTTGTTTTAATACAGCAGAACTTTGTAAATCTCTCTCTGTCTCTGTCTCCGTCTCTCTGTCTCTGTCTGTCTGTCTGTCTCTTTCTCTCTCTCTCTCTCTCTCTCTCTCTCTCTCTCTCTCTCTCTCTCTCTCTCTCTCTCTCTCTCCCTCTCTCAGAAACAGCCAAGTGTAAATACACGCACGCTTGATTGACCAAGATGGACCGGATGGGCTTTCGCACGCACAAGCCCACGCACACATACGGATACAAAATGCATCCTGGCTCCCTTCATCCCCCCCTCCCTTTTCCACTCCCTCCACCCTCCCCCTCTCCCGCTGTCTCTGTTTAGAAAGAAAATAGCGTTTTCAAGAAGTCAGTGAGTTTCAGTTTTCGTTTACCAGCTAGCTCGGGAAGAGAGAGAGAGAGAGAGAGAGAGAGAGAGAGAGAGAGAGGAGAGAGAGAGAGAGAGAGAGAGAGAGAGAGAGAGCAGTTTTTTTCTTCAGGAAATTGTAAGTACATCAATTTCGTTTTCAAACTATTGTCGAGGTAGGGTAAAAGTTGTGAACAGGGGGCGGAGCGGAGAGGGTCGGAGTGTCGCCATTCTTTTCTATCTCTGGTTCTCTATGGTTCTCTATGCTCCCTTCCCGTTTTTATCTTTCTTCTTTCAATTTCTTTTCCTCTTTGACACAAGCATGCACGTTCATACATTCACAGACACATGCGCAGCTATTCATTACTGTAGAAATGGACTCAAGGGGCCTTGGACGTGGCAAGTGGTTTGGAAAAACACACACACACACACACACACACACACACACACACAACACACACACACACACACACACACACACACACACACACACACACACACACACACACACACACACACACACACACACACACACACACACACACACACACACACACACACACTACTCTCTCTCTCTATCTCTATATCTCTCTCTCAATGTGAAAAAGACAAAACTCATGCGCTCGAACGTAAACATGCGCGCGTGCGCACACACACACACACACACACACACACACACACACACACACACACACACACACACACACATACACAATGTATGTGTGTGTGTGTGGTGTGTGTGTGTGTGTGTGTGTGTGTGTGTGTGTGTGTGTGCGCGCACTTGCTTATAATATGACATACTACGAGATTATGAGAGCTGTCCAAGTGTGCTGGCCTAAACACAGAAAGTGCACTGAGGAGGACCAGCACAGGGCATGCTGGGCACTTTCCCCACTTCCGATTGCTTGACGGAAACTGTCAGGAGACCGGAAACTGCACAGGAAAGACACTTCCGTTTTGTCCCACAGCGGGATGCCAGAGAGAGAGAGAGAGAGAGAGAGAGAGAGAGAGAGAAAGATGGAAGAAATAGAGGGCGGGGAGGGAAAGGATAGGGGGCTAGGGGTGGGGGAAGAGGGGGGGCGG
>JADBJO010000886.1:35000-52500 GCA_016801955.1 Conus betulinus
AGAACAACACGTTATAGAATGGCAGCATAGTTTTAATGCTGGGCGGCTAAGCCTTGCGGGATTCGAACCTGCGACATCTGAGGGCGAAGTCAGTGTTCTGACTCGGTCATGCCAATTGCTGCAGGTCTTTACACACACACACACACACACACACACACACACACACACACACACAACACACACACGCACGCACGCCCACCCTACCTTCTCCGTCTTCCCGAAACCTTTGCTTTCTCTCGCTCGCTTACTTCCACCATCTTGCTTGTTCCCTACTGTCGCCCATGCAACAGAGAGTGGTGTAGCCAGATCTCTGTCTGTCTGTCTGTCTCTGAGTGTTTGAACACAGACAGTTGACTTATACATTGGATCAATAAACGTATCAATATTTTTCTTTAAGAATACTCAGGCAAAACACTAATATATAATGGACAAACAAGATCACGTTCACAATGCTGTTACAAGACTGACATGAGACAGATGAAGAGAAGGGGGGGGGGGGGGGGGGGGGGGGAGAGAGAGAGAGAGAGAGAGAGAGAGAGAGAGAGAGAGAGGGGTGGGGGGGGGGGTGAGGGAGTGCTGAAAGGATCTTCGAAATAACGAGAGAGAGAGAGAGAGAGAGAGAGAGAGAGAGAGAGAGAGAGAGAGAGAGAGGTGGGGGGGGGCGGGGGGGGGGGGGGGGGGGAGGTAGGGAGTACTGTAAGGATCTTCGAAACAACTACGCTGGTATGAGGAGCCATAATAGACATATGCACTCGTTAAACTATTCGTCAGAGCTCGCTAGCTCAGAGGTTCTGTCTATAATTTATTGTTCGCAAAGTGCAGGTAACGGGACCGTCTTGGCTATCATAAAAAGAGTCATTGACTATTCATAAAGCTGTGGTTGTAAGGGTTTAAAATGGCGCTGGTTGTATGCTCGTCTTTCTTCGTGGTTTTAGACGGACCCTGTGATAAAACGCGTGTAATTTTTTTCTTTTTGTCACAAATGCCCTCCCACGCGTATACAAGAACTCACGTGTCCGTGCACGCGTCTACATTGTATTTGTATAATAGTCAAGCTCGTGTGCACACAGACACGCGCATATTAACATCTCTGCATAATCAAAGACCCCACGTGGACGTAGAATCTCGCACAGCGACGTTTGTCCCCATGATATCGTGGGCCCTCTCTCAGTATTCCGTACGGACTTTTCTCTGCTAATTATTTCCTATTTTCTCACATTCTCTTTGTCTCTATTGTTTTTCTTTTCTTCTTTTACTTTTCTTTTTTTTTTTTTTTCTTTTTTCTTGTTTCTTTTTTAACTCTGGGTGTCGCCACAGCTTTGTTTCCACAAACATTGGCGAATATCTGTATCGGGAATGCCTCACCACTGTGGGATAATCAAAGTATACGACATTCAATCTACATGTGACAGAGACACATCGGTCAGAAGAAAAACAGAAATATGCTAAATGTGCATCACAAGAAGGCCTAAATATCAAGGGCGTTACGAATTTTCAGGGCAACACACACACACACACACACACACACACACACACACACACACACACACACACACACACACACATTCGCAACTGTTTTCAACACCGCATCTGTGCCTTTTTCCGGTGCTAGTAACGTTCGCCGTTCTGTAACGTTGAAAAAATAGGACGTTTTACAATTTTCAGAGGAAACAATGTTCGCAATGGTTTTCAATTCCGAATTTGGGCCTTTCTTTTCGGGTAATGTTATAAACGTTCGCCGTTCGGTAACGTTGAAATCGGTGATCGAAGCCGAAGACGCCCGACGCAAACAAACCTGCGACGTACGCGCGCATCTAGCTGCTGGTTGTAACCCGCGAGGTAAATAAATCAGTCAGTAAGCCGCCGACTTAGCAAAGCCGGTGCCCGTGCACCGTTCCTGTGGTCAGTCAGACTGCCTGGCAGGCAGATTGGACACTCGCCGGGCTCTGCTGCCAACATGCTGCCGTTCTTGCCTTCAGGCACCTTGACTACACGCTTCACCTGCTGGCTAGGTGTGCCGACACACCTGGCATACAGACTGTGTGCTGCCGAGGAAACACGGTGACCTGATTCAGAGGGGCGGGGCACGGGCTGGGGCAGTATTGGATGAGGGGTTGTGTGGAAATGGGGTGAGGTGTTACATGTCAGTGTGAGCGCGATGTGAAGATGATCAAGTGGATGTTGTTTGTGTTCAGCCGACCCCCAGGGACATATGAGGGCGTGGGGAAACTGATTTGAAATGATGGGCTGTTACTGAAAAGAGAACGCGCACGCACACACACACACACACACACACACACACACACACACACACACACACACACACACACACACATATATATATATATATATATATATATACAAAACCTTGGATGATATTGCCAAAAGGAGCATAACATAGCCGGTAAGGGTGATCTTCAAATAGGAAGAGAAATTATCTACTCGACAAAATATTTTGTTGGTGCAAGACACAACACGTTCTTTTCTAAAGGCTCGCGAGGATATTCACAGTCTTTTTTTTTGGTTGTTGATAAAATAAATCGAGACTGCACATTAATAAATTCACATATGAATGCTTTCAGAGAACATTAAAGTGGAAGGAAAAGCCAGTCTTCAGTCTTGTGTCAGGTGTACATTGCTGTGTCTGATCGTAGTTTAAAAAAAAAAAATTATTTGGCTGTGTGATTCTATACGCTCAGTCAATAATCAAATCAAGCCCAGCTTTTTATAATGACAGTGAATCTGATTTCGATTGTGTGTGTGTGTGTGTGTGTGTGTGTGTGTGTGTGTGTGTGTGTGTGTGTGTGTGTGTGTGTTCTTATTCTCCCACGCAGACATGTTGTCACTTTGTTCTTGTGAACACGACTGCGTTGGGAACTTCAGAAAACAAGTTAGAAAGGAAAAACAAAAATTGTTAGTTGTGATGGTGGTGGTGGTTGTGGTGGTGGTGGTGGTGGTGGTGGTGGTGTGTGTGTGTGTGTGTGTGTGTAGTACTTTAGTTTTACGTCTGCTTACATCTGTGATATTAGACAATGTGTGTGTGTGTGTGTGTGTGTGTGTGTGTGTGTGTGTGTGTGTGTGTGCGCGCGCGTGTGGGGGTGCGTGCGTGTGTGTGTGTGTGTGTGTGTGTGTGTGTGTGTGTGTGTGCGTGCGTGCGTGCGATCCCCCCTCTCTCTCCGCAAGAATCTTCGAAGCAAGCAAGCTATTTGTCCTGTAGTGTCCGCGTGACTCGGAGGGGAAGCGAGGTTCAATCATCACAGTGGTAGATCCAATCTTCTCCATGTCCTCCTGCCGCTCTGCTGCCAGCCAACACTTTTGATCGGATCGACATCACCCCCCCCCCCCCCATCTCTCTCCCTGCTTTCACTCCCTCAATCTCCCCCCTCCCAACCTTTCACCCTCCCCTACCTCTCCCCACCTCCCACCCACCAAGATGGTGTAGAGTGATAATATAGAATGATTTTTTTCCCCTTTCCAAAGCGTTGAGTGGTATGTAAACTTTCTGAAAATCATCTGGGTCATTCCCACTTCATCCTCCCCCCCCCCCACCTCCCCCCGCAAGCCAACACTTCCCACCTATCAAACGTGCTGTGGGCGTGGTTAAACTAGAGTGCGAAGATTGCAAGTGTTGACAGATTCCGTGTGGGGTTTCCTTTTCACCGGAACATGACCTGTGACTATTCACATAGATTTATCTTTCGGTCCATGTGTTTCTCTCTCGCTGTCTGTCTGTGTCTCTGCTCCCCCGCTCTGTCTGGCTGGCTGGCTGTCTGTCTCTCTGTCTGTCTCTGTCTCTGTCTGTCTGTCTGTCTGTCTCTCTCTCTCTATAATTGAATAGAGGTGGATGGTGAGATCAACGCGCTCTCTCTCTGAGGCTCTGAGGACATGTCCACATTGGGATTTTCCAACAAAAACAAGCGAGTGCCCCCCCCCCCCCTCCCCCCCCCCCCCCCCCCCCCCCCACACACACACAAGCACACACATGCACGCACGCACGCACACGTACTCGCACACACACACACACACACACACTCTCTCTCTCTCTCACACACACACACACACACACACACACACACACACACCACACACACACACACACACACACACACAGACGCGTACGCGGTGGCGCGCACGCTCACTGGCACCCACACGCACACACACATACATACCACATGCAACACACACACACACACACACACACACACACACACACACACACACACACACACACACACACACGTGCGCACACACACAACCTACAACACACACACACACACACACACACACACACACACACACACACACACACACACACATCCACACACACACACACACACACACACACACACACACACACACACACACACACACACACACACACACAACAACCACACACACACACACACACACACACACACACACACACACACACACACACACAGAGGGAATTTATGATGTGCAGTGCGACTTCCAGCCTAGACTATGACTCTCATGTCGTTCATGTTGTCCCATCGTCGTAGACCACCAATACAAGCGGAGACAGTGGCCGGCACCAGAGATCTATCTGTTACAGCCACAGCGGCTGCGGGCAGGAATGCAGACTGGTCTGCCTGATGGCTGGTTTGGTTGGGGTCTCCGTAACACTTGACCACGGTAGTGGTGAGCACCCAGCTAACAGTCGAGAGATGGAGAGGTCGAATCCCAGTGGTGTGTCCACCTTTAACAGTGTGGTGTTGAGTAGTAGGTTCAATCCTCCGACTCTCAGCAGGGGTACTCCGCCATGGATCTCCTACCAATCTTAAGAAAGTGTACGGAATTCTGAGAATTACGGACGGCCGCCATATAAATCAATATGAGACAGGGAAAAATGAATTAAAAGAAAGAAAGAGAGACGAAGTTTAAACCATCTAATTTCTAATTCAGCCTCTATCCGTTTAAAACCCCTTTAATTTTGAGAGAAACGAAGTCAACGTTATATTTCGGGTCTACAGGTCAGAACGGAAGTCCTTTGATAAGTATTGAGGCATTGTTCTTTTCACGACGCACCAGAAATCACAAAATGTCCTGCGATTGGTGGAAAGAATCATCGGCTTTTTTTTTTTTTTTTTTTTTAAATTCTTCTCCTCTCTTGGGATGGTCGTCCCACTCCTTCACGCTGTCTTCGGAGGGTGGTGTGCTCGTTAAACTTAGAGGATGCAACTGAAGGTATACGGTGATGATGAGGTGGCAGCGGCAGAGAAAGGGGGTTGGGAGGGGGAGAGGGTGTGGGGGGGGGTGGTGGGTGTTAAATGCCCACGAATACGGTAATAGTGGTTATGTGCGTGAAGGTTGGGGGGTCTGATGGTGGGGGGTACGTGTGCATTTTCTGTCTCTTTCGGTTTTGCCATGCGGTTGTTAATGATTCGGTCTGTGAGCAGTACGCGATGTCTCGACATGGGGTAAACATGAACGAGGTGAAAGAGGATCTTAGATGAGGCAGGGAACAGCAAACCGTAAAGTAAAACAAGTAAGTGGAGGGAAATCTCGCTCCAGTGATGAGAGAATTTACACGACCAAAGCTCCAAACCAGTGATGAGAGAATTTACACGACCAAAGCTCCAAACGAATGCTACTTACAACACCAACTTTTTGCAGCTTGCTTTCGGAGTTATGGGGGGATGTAATCATCTTGTCATGGGAGCAAGGGTTACCTACCCTGCTCTTTTGTTAATTGTAGGAAGGGTGTGATGCTGTGACTGGGGTTGTCGAAGGGACCGAAACAAAGCCTGAAACCCAAACGAACGAGCACCAAACTACTGGCGCGTTTTCGTTCGGTTTTTAACTGCTGCTCTACTGCTGAAAACTTTTCAGGTGACTTTTTTTTCTCAAAAAATAGAGTTCTTTTTAAATCGGTTTTATGGCTCTTTGTGGCTCGCCCACGCTCTGGACTTATTTTGTTTGTTTGTTTGTTTGTTTTGTCTCGTCCTTGTGAAATCGAGAACGGCCAGAGTGTGTTACCTGATTTTTGAAGGGCTTGCCCCATAACTCAGGTGCGCGACATACGCGGAAATATTTGTCTGTCGCGCCATGTGTCTTTGCGTGCAAGGTTACGTTTTGTGACAGCTCCGGGTCATACATACATTTTCTCTTTCTCTCTGTCTTTGCCTCTTTGTCTCTCTCTCTCTCTCTCTCTCTCTCTCTCTCTCTCTCTCTCTCTCTCTCTCTCTCTCTCTCTCTCTCTGTGCCTCTGTCTCTGTCCTCTCTCTCTCTCTCTCTCTCCCCCAGCCCCCGCCGCTGTTCCTTTTGTTGGTCCACTGGCAGGTAAAATAGTGTAAACATGGCAGGTTGGGACAGATCGCGCTGGGCTGTTCCTTTCACGGGACAAAAGCATGCGAGCTGATCAACCGGATAATAGCATTTACAGGGCGAGTACAGCGGACTTCCCATAACACCACCCCCCCCCCCCCATTTCCCTCCTCCAAACCCACCCCTCACCCACCCCTCAGCCTCCTCTCACCTCCTCACACCTCCACCCACCCCACCTACCCCCTTACCCTCTCCTCCTCCCCTCCCCCCCCCCCCCCCCCCCCCAAAGGAAAAAATCCGACTGCCAGTCGAATGTTTGGTGTCACACTGTTACACAGCACCGTTATAGGAGAGAAGATTGAGCCCTGAACCCCCGCCAGCCCCCACAACCGCCGCTCCCCTTTCCCCACCTCTCCCTCGCCATTCCTCTCTTCCCCCGGCGTCAACCCCACCCCATCCCACCCCACCCCCACAGCCCCTACCCTCCCTCCTTTCTCCCCACACCCCAGGCCCCATTGGCACCGGGAGTTGTAGAGGGTGTTCCGTACCTTTTGGCTGTTACTGTTTTCCTTCGTTTTGCTTGTCGTAAAGGCCGAGGGGTGGGGGTGGGGGGGGGGCGTGAGGGGAGGAGGACTGGGGGTGAGGGTGGGGTTGGGTTGGTGGAAGTGGGCACAGGAGAAGGAGAGGTGAATGCGGGTGTCGTGCAACATGGCGGGGCGTTTAGTTCAGTCGGTTATTTCCTGTGGCGATGCTGTCCCGACCAGTCGACCCATTCTTCCACACACCCGATCTTTTCAATCATTATTCTTGTCAGCTCTCAACGCCCAGCATAACCGTAGTTTGCGGTGTCTGAGCCTCTCGAAAACATGCTCTCGTTTCTCTGTTTGAAAGGAAAAAATTCTGTCGGTTAGGTTCTTATTGTCGTTTTTTGTTGTGGTGGTGTGGTGTTGGTGGTGTGGTGGTGGTGTTTTGTTTTTGGTCGTTTGTTTGCTGTTCAGACGAAGAGAGCTGAATACTTGGACTGATTCCCTCTTCTGCTGAGTTGTTCAGCAAGGGGGAATGCGTGCGTGTGTGTGTGTGTGTGTGTGTGTGTGTGTGTGTGTGTGTGTGTGTTAAGTACAGAGACACACACAGAGAGAGAGAGAGAGAGAGAGAGAGAGAGAGAGAGAGAGAGAGAGAGATTCTTGTTAGTGTTTGCGCAACAGTTGTACGATTTCAACCCCTGTCAGTCCCCAGACTGGAGTGAACTCTGTCAAAGTCCCGTAGCTTTTAAAGCGTCAGCTTTGCAAGAGGACAAGTCTGCTGTTTCTTTCACCGAACTAGAAGGGCTGCAGGAGAGCGCAGACCCCCGCCAAAGTCCAACGGATCCTGGATCCGTCCTATGATTCCGGTCGGCAGCTCGGATCCGCACTTCAAAATCTAACGGGTATGTCCTTGGGTAACATACCATTCTTTCACCAAGTTTCGTTAAAATCGGTTCTTCGGGTGCGTGCGTGCGTGTTTTTTGCGAAATCTTGCTGACAGCCAGACAAACAAACAAAAACAAAGAAAAAGAAACCGACATGACCTGCTTGACATAGGTAACTTTGAGCCCATACTTAAGAGAGAGGCTGAGGACAGCTGGGTCGTACGGTACTCCGACAGTGCCAGCCCCCCAACCCGCGTCTTCAGATCGCCCACCAGTAGAGAGAGAGAGAGAGAGAGAGGAGAGAGAGAGAGAGAGAGAGAGAGAGAGAGAGAGAGAGAGAGAGAGAGAGAGTGCCACGCGTCTCGGCGGGTGGCCCATTGTTGTAGCGTGGTGGTACCCCACCGCTGCTCCCCAGGGGAGATACACCGTGGAACCCGACCAGAGAACGTCTCTCTCTCTCTCTCTCTCTCTCTCTCTCTGGAAGCGAGGAATGCAGCAGCCCGTTCCGCCCCTCGGCTGGCTGTTGCTTTTCCATTTTGTTTTGTTCGTCGCGGTGTAAGGAGAGGAGGTGTGGGCGGAGGGGCAGGGACAGGACAGACAAAGGGAGGGTGAGGGATAGGTGGGGGTGGAGGTGGGGGTGGGCCTGGGGGTGAGCCTGGGGGTGGAGAGTGTCTTATGATTATGAGAAGGCCGCGAGGCGGTGGAGATCTGGCTTTGGGGGATATTGTTATTATTGTTATTCATATTTGTTTGGTCATTAGGTTCTCGGGTGTCGTCTGTGCGTGAGGGTGTTGAGATCGATGAGCAGTGGGCGGGTCCCTTGGAGACCTCTGGAAGGCCTGCTGGTATAGGTAGGGAACAGTGTGCACGCGCGCACACGCGCTCACAAACACACACACACACACACACATATATATATACATAGACACATGTACACACTCATACGCACATACATATACAAATACACGCATGCCCCGCACGCGCGCGCATGAGCGCTCACACACATACACACACACTCGCGCGCGCGCGCGTGCACGCACACACACACACACACACACACACACACACACACACACACACACACACACACACACGCACGCACGCACGCACACAGAGACAGACACACACACAACACACGCAGACTCACAGAGACTCAGACATAGACAAGACAGACAGACAGACAGACACACACACACACACACACACACACACACACACACACACACACACACACACACACACACACACACACACACACACACACACACACACGCACGCGCGCGCGCGCGCGCGCCTGCCCGCACGCACGCAGCACACACGCATGTATCTTCCCCTCCCCTTCCTCCTTATCCTTTCCCTTGTCCTTTCCTCCCTCAGGTAAGCACCTCCTTCTGCATGTTTCAGAGAGAGAGAGAGAGAGAGAGAGAGAGAGAGAGAGAGAGAGAGAGAGAGAGAGAGGAGAGAGAGAGAGAGTCTGTGCAGGGTGGGGAGAGGGAGCGGGGAAGGGAAAGGAAGTGTGTGTGTGTGTGTGTGTGTGTGTGTGTGTGTGTGTGTGTGTGTGTAGGATGGGGAAAGTAGGGGTGGTGAGAGAGAGAGAGAGAGAGAGAGAGAGAGAGAGAGAGAGTTCCTGTCAAACCACTGTGCCTGCAGTGCATAAAGTCAGGTAAACAAGCAGTAAGTTATAGGGGGAACTAAACCCCCGGGTAATAAAACACCGGGTTTGAGCAGCCGGGCTGTTCCATTCGGCAGGTGCGGAGACAGCAGCGACTATATGATCCCGACACATACAGTACATCACTGTCTGTACACCATCGTGTGGCCAGACCCCTATGAACTCGGCAGATTAGTCAGATTCAGTGTGTTTTTTTCTTCCTCTCCATATCATATTTCATGCCTTGTCATGTCATCGATCATCGTATCGTATGTATGGTATGATATATGATTTGATACTATGTGATATAATATGATTTCATAATATTATCATGTCATGTCATATGTTATATCATATGATGCCTTGTCATGTCATAAATCACATCGTATTGTATTGTATTGTATCATATTATGGTGTTATATCATATCATATCATAGCATAGCATAGCAGCATAGCATTACATGGCAAGCATAGGATAACATGTACATCATATCAAATCATGTATTCGTCTAATATCGCATGATTTTGTGAAAAGACGTAAAATGAAAGCGCAACACAACAACAACAACCACTACTACTACCACCACACTACTACTACTACTACTACCACTGCTACATATTATATCATGTCATACCATATCTTATCGTATCGTATCATACCATATCCTATCATAACTTACGTCATATCATATATCATATGACATCATATGTGGTATCAACCATATCAAATCATACCATATATCATATTGTATAACATAATATGTAATTTTATTGCATGTCATAACCAATTTACTTTTCTTTTTTTTGCTTCCTTTACCTTTTTTGTCGCCTTCTCTGACTGCTTTCGAGATCAGTTTTGCAAACCCTGAATCAAAATAACAGAAATATCCAAAATAACATAGTATTCCAAATAAACCACCCAGTGCACCGAGTAGTTTCAAAAGGTATCGTTACCAACTGTCACTGGGTTCAATCACTTCGTGGACTTCACTAGAATGAAGTTTGGGATGAAGTAGCAAAACGAGGTGCCTTGAATGATTTTGTAAACTTTGTTTTTTTTAACCAGAATTTAAAACTCTCACGAAATTTATGTTTAGTTAAAAAGGTGTACATCTACTTTTTCTTCAGACGCTAGTCGTAAAATCTTTCTTATAGTAAACAGTTGCCGTGTTTGGATATCGTTTACGATTCAATGTACGGAAAATTTTGAAAACTCAGAATGTGTGCTTATGTTGACAAAGAATGTCTAGACATCATTTTAAGGTACAATATGGACTTCGTTCAAAGACTTACTAACGTCAAGGACATTTTGTACAACCCGGACACCAACCTAGGTCATATTGTACAGTTAGTTGTGTTTTCGCCAGTTGGAAATTTGTTGTAGCCTACACTGCGATTGGATTCGTTTATTTGTTTTTTTGCCCTCACTCCACCCTCAACTACCCACGACTTCCCCCCACTGCAGCCTCCGCCCTTTGTCTTTTCCCCTTTACTTTTTAGTTGTGTGTGTGTGTGTGTGTGTGTGTGTGTGTGTGTGTGTGTGTGTGTGTGTGTGTGTGTGTGTGTGTGCCCCCATTGTCCCACGACTTCCCCTCCTCACCCTCCGCTTTTGTTCTTTTCATTTTCGTTTGTTGTCAGTCATCACTGATACAAAGAGCCCTGAAATAAAAGATTCATTCAGTCATTTTACCCCTTTTTTTTTCCCTGCAGTCTGAATGCGAAAAATGTCAAGAGCGTATTGTGGTATGAATTGGTTTGCATAAGTACATGCGTACATGCCTTTTTTTTTTCTTTTGTTTTAAGTGAGACAGGGCGTTCCACCAGTTCTGCCTGACGATAGCCGAGCAGTGCGGCCAGCACTTTGTGCTCCGCTGAATCACGACACTGAAACTGACGGGAGATAACTCGTTCATGTCCTAGAACTGGTCTCAGAAACGTCTGTGGGCCCCTTACGCTAACAGCTGACCGTCAGCTAACAGAAATGCCCACTCCCTAGTGGATGTAGCCTGTGTTGTTTTTCCCACAGCCGCGCGCATGGCACGTGTTGTCCGTCACAGAACCAGTCCCTCCCATTTCTCTGCTTCCAGTTAGCACACCCCTTCAACAACATTCGCACACACGGGTAGATGCTGTTCACTGAACAGGCTGGTATGCGTCTCTCTCCTCTCTCTCTGTTGATCTCTCTCTCTCTCTTGATTTCTTCCCCCCCCCCCCCCCCCCCACCTCAGCCCTGATGTGGCCCTTTGCTGTCGGCTGGGCTATAAGCAACATTTACCTTACCTTACCCCCCTCTCGCTCTCTGTGTCTCTCTCATAGTACCAGGGATAATGCGGACAGAGGCACTGACTTGGTTCTCATTGAACGCGCCTGAAGCAGACAGTATTGTGGGCATGCATTCATGTATCGGGCGATTGGGGGTGCATTATCGTGCTTTAATGACAGAATTTTTTTCTTTTTCAACATCCTTTCTTTCATGCGGATCCCATTGTCAATGCATTAATTACAATACACGTAATTGTGATTGAGCGAGAAAGTGCCCAAAACAAACGCAAGGTGCTTTCTTTGGGACTGCTGTAAGGATAAGGCGTTGCTGTTAGCCTAGGGCGCCCACACACGTCTTATTGGGGCGTGTCAATATGTCTACTGGTCATGCGACTCTAGTATATCACCTGATTTTTGACTCGTTATTCTCCACCCTCCCTTGTCCACACCCTCCCTCCCTTCCACCCCCGTACTACCCCACTCCCCGACTTCCCCCCATCCCACCCCCTACCTCCGAGCGTGAATACATTGTTGTTAATTATCAGCTGGGAGGTAAACTGCCTGGTCATGAATATTCAGGGAGTGCAGGCACAGACAGTCGCGCATTGACCTGAGGCAGTGTTTTTATGTCTCGGGGTGTGGGTGTTAGGTGGAGGCAGTCTTGTCAGTCACGCCTTAACGGTCATTGTTTTGAAGGAAAGTCAGCGTGGAAATGATCTGAGAGAACCAGCGCTGGTCATGTCTGCATACTGATAGGGTTTTTTTTGTTTTTCGTTGACGTGTGTGTGTGTGTGTGTGTGTGTGTGTGTGTGTGTGTGTGTGTGTGTGTGTGTGTGTGAGATCTTTACATGAGTCATACGTGAAGATTAACATAAAAAAACAAAATACTTATAACCAACAACTAACTAATCAATTAAAGTCAAAACGCATAAAAGTATTAAAAAAATCCTTTGCTCCCCCCACCTCCCCCCCATCCCCGCCATATTTTATCCCCCCCCCCGTTTTTCTCCTTCTCGCAAATAAAGCTAATAAAAATGTTATAAGTATTTCCCAATAGGGGTGCGTTCTAAATAGGCGTGTGTGTGTGTGTGTGTGTGTGTGTGTGTGTGTGTGTGTGTGTGTGTGTGTGTGTGTGCGCACTTGTGCGTGCGTGTGTATATGTGTCCCTTTTTTTTGTTCCTCCTGGTGGCGAGGCAATGGGACAGGTTAGAGAGTGGTGTTCTGAGAGATAAGCCAAATCGTTCAAGCATTCCATTCGACTTCACCCAGAAGAATTGAATTACAATCCCTCCGTCGTTTTCCTTCTTTAGCAGAGGTCCCCCGTGGTGTCCCTTTGCGTATTTTACGCGCACTTGAACGACGAGAAGCAGACATGCAGACACCTTCTGCCCCCCCCCCCCCCCCCCCCCCCCCCCCTTCGCCCCCCCCCCATCCCCTCTCCCCAGGAATTTAAACTAAGCAGAACAAAACATTTGCGTGTTTTTGGACAATAAAATAACGAACAGACATGGCCGCTTGCATATTTTGGACGCACTAAACCGAGAACAAAGAACGGGAGACGAAAGCCAACCCATTTTCGTGTTTTGAACAGATCGAAACGAGAGTAAACGAACAGACAAACGGAATGTACTTGTTTTGAGAAAGAAAATGGCATCAAGCAACGAAGAATGTTTTTTAAAACATTTTGAAAGCTCTGAAAGGAAAATAAACAGACGGACGAACAAACCAAACGGGACCCGTTTCTATGTTTGAGGACACTGAAATAACGATTAGCAAACACACGGATTAAGAAACAAATCCGTGTGTGTGTTTTTTGAACTCAATGAAACGACAAAAGGCAAAGACACTTGAAGCAAACGAACGAATAACCCGTGAACATGTTTTTTAGCGCAGTGGTGCGCTGAAAGGACGAAACACAAGCACACTGATACGACGATAAAAAGGCAGACAAACATTCAAACAGTTTACATGTTTTGAACATACTGAAACAACAATAAACAGGCAGACAAACATTCAAACCGCTTGCATGTTTTGAACATACTGAAACAACAATAAACAGGTAGACAAAAACATCAAAGCGTTTGCTTGTTTTGAATACACTGGAAAAAAAAAAAAAGGCAGACAAACCATTCAAACCGTTTGCAGGTTTTGAATACACCAAAACAACGATAAACAGACAAACAAGCATTCAAACCTTTAGCATGTTTTGAACACACTGAAACAACCAAAAAACAGACAGACAAACCATTCAAACCGTTTGCATGTTTTGAATGCACTGAAACAACAATAAACAGGCAGACAAAGTTTCAAACCTTTTGCATGTTTTGAACACACCTGAAACAACCAAAAAAAAAAACAAACAAACAAACAAAAAAAAACCAACCAGCCAAACAAACAACAAAAAAAACCCAAACAAACATACAAAAAAAAACAAAAAAAAAAAAAACAGGCAGACAAACCATTCAGACCGTTTGCATGTTTTGAACGCACTGAAACAACAGTAAACAGGCAGACAAACATTCAAACCGTTTGCATGTTTTGAACGCATTGAAACAACAATAAACAGGCAGACAAACATTCAAACCGTTTGCATGTTTTGAATACACTGAAACAACGATAAACAAACCGACAGGCAAACAAACTAACCTGTTTGCATGTGTTGAACTCATTGAAGCAACAGTCAACAGGCAAACTGACGAACTAACTTGAATAATGTTGTGAACTCGCTGAGACGACAATAAAGGAACAGGCAGACGAACGAACAAATACACTTGGCTGCCTGTTTTGAATGCACTAAAACGATAAAGAAACAAAAGGACGAACAAACAAAACTGTTTGCGTGTTTTGAACGCATTAATAGAACTATTGAAACAAAACAACAACAAACAAACGAAAAAGGTCTTTTTTTGCCACGTCTTAATATTCTGTTTGTTTATTTTTCTTTTTTTCCTTTTTTCCCACTGCACGTTGAGTGAATTACATGCCTTTTGGAAACGTGTTTTGTCAAAACCTCAACTTCCAGCGGATATTCGTGCAAATGTGATTTATACATTGCTTGTAAATCGAGTTAATAGAGGAATGCCGTGAATTCCATATTTATGTATTAAGGATTAAAGAGGAGAGAGAGAGAGAGAGAGAGAGAGAGAGAGAGAGAGAGAGAGAGAGAGAGGATTTTACGTAGTAGAGAGAGAGAGAGAGAGAGAGAGAGAGAGAGAGAGAGAGAGAGAGAGAGAGAGAGTTTACATTTAAAGAAAAGTCTTCATAGAGCAAGCTCCAGCAATTTTTTTTTTTTTTAATTTTGAAAATAAAAAAAAAGTTTGATGTTGTCGACATGTCGCGCCTGATCCACAATCTCCAGCCTGGCCTGACCAGCAAGGACAAGATCTCGTCAGGTCTGTCAATCCGCTGTCAGAGCGAAAAGATGCAAGTTCAGCCCCACAGCCCCCACTCCCACCCCACCCCCCCTCACCTCCCATCTCTACCACCACCTCCTCCCCCCTTCCCCCCCATCTGCACCTTTCTAACTTTCAATTCTGATCAGCTTCAGTAGCCGAGGCTTCCTGTCTGGCGTCATTTAGCAGAGAGCTGAGCAAACTTTCTGACTAAATGGAGGGCAGTCGGGTCAGAACTAAACAGGAGAGAGAGAGAGAGAGAGAGAGAGAGAGAGAGAGAGAGAGAGAGAGAGAGAGAGAGAGATAGAGAGAGAGAGAGAGAGAGAGAGAGAGAGATATAGAGAGAGAGAGAGAGGGAGGGAGGACACGGTGTGGGGGGTAGGGGTGGGGTGTGGGTGTGGGGAGTTAAATGACTCTGCCAGTCGGGGGTTTTAGTCCCGGGGAGCACTACTTGAGGCGGACTGTTATGGTCCTGATAGAGGCAAATAGTTCAGTTTGGTGTGCACACTGTAGGCTGATTGGGGGGAAAAGAAGAAGAAATGAAATTCGCTTTGCACATCTACAGTGCTGTTGAAATAGTCGTGGAAGACGGCAGGGAGCGCTTGATGAGAAGATTGAAGGAGGATCTTTTCCCCCTTCCTTAAGTCCTAAGGGAAGTCATTGGGGCACCACCATCAACTTTATGTGTATATATCTGTGGGCACCACGCACTGAAAGAACAGTTCTCCGGGTTCCTTTAGTTCTGTCGGTCGGGTGCCAAGACTTTTTAGTCTCTGGAGATATTTTCCCTTTCCGTTTAGAAGTGCAGTCAGTCCATCGGTTAAAAAGTTTTTTTTTTCTTAATTTTTTAATTTTTTGGTCTTCCCTTGCGTCTCCCTCCTTAAACAGTTTCTTGGAGATTTGTTTCAGCAAAGCCAATGGATCTTGACATGGCCATACCAACGTAGTTTTTCTTTTCCTGATTGATGTCAGTTTGAACTTCATTTTGATCCAGATGTGCTGCTAGATGATTTGACGTACGTTTTCATTCTTGACAGGTCAGCATATCTAATGTTTAGTCCTTCGCGCTGATCGCTCACTTCATGGCTTTGGCTCCTTCAGTCCCGATCCGCTGTGAGGATCCGCTTCTCTCATGCACACAGGAAGATGGGGGAAAAAAACCGAGGCTGATGGGGACAGCAAGCCTGATCTTGCGTTTCAGGGAGATGTTCTTCTCTTTCCTTCCATGTAGGTTACAAGGCGTGTGTGATGATTAAAGGTCATGGGATATGCTTGGCTGATCATCTCTCTCTGTGTATCTGTCAATCTCTGTCTCTGTCTGCCTGTCTGTCTCTCTCTTTCCTTCTCACTCTCTCTTTTCTCCTGTTTTCTTCCTCCTCTCTCTCTCTCTCTCTCTGTCTCGCTCTCTGTCTCTGTCTCTCTCTCTGTCTCAGTCTCTCTCTCTATTTCTGTCAGTCTGTCTCTTTCTCCTTATATTTCTCCTTCCCTCTCTCTCTCTGCCTCCCTCCCTCTCTCTGTCCCTCTCCCCCTGTCTCTCTGTCTCTCTGTGTGTGTCGCTGTCTCTCCCTTTCTCTCTCTCTCTGTCTCAGTCTGCCTCTCTCCCTTTCTCTCTCTCTCTGTCTCAGTCTGCCTCTCTCTCTCTCTCTCTCTCTCTCGTGTCCTTCTTTCCTTCCATACAGGTTTTGTAATCTGGCCACAGCTGATGGTGTCTGTGTTGCAGGGATTTCGGGTTCGGGTCGCTCATTGTTTATGATGAATGGTTCCCTGGTAGTTGAACTTGTTGAACCGTCCATGGACACTCGGCATCAGCAGTGATGGTGGTGTTGTGAATGGCCGTTCTCTGGATTGTGACTCAACCACCCTACAGGACTACCCATCCGTGTACATTCGCACTTTTTTGTCATTCATTATTTTCTTGTTTCTTGTAAAGAAAACCACGCATCCAATGAGATTTTTTTTTATGGTAACTCGGTTTAAAAAAAAAAAGAAAACTATTTTCCTCTGTTCACAACTTCCAGTCTCAGTCTCTCTGTCTCTGTCTAACCAGATCTCTCTCTTCTGCTTTTCTGTCTCTGTCTGTCTGTCTGTCCGTCTGTCTTCCGTATCTTTCTCGTCGTCTGTTTTTCTGTCTTTATCACCGGTTAGAAATGTTACCCCCACTGTTTTATCTTCGTTTTTTTTTTTTTTTTTTTTTTTGGGGGGGGGGGGGGGGGGGGGGGGGGTATTTCGTGGAATTGTGTTTGTATTGCGTGCTTGCATACCAAACTATTATCTCCCTTCTCTGTGGAATACCCAGTGTGTATGATGTTGAAGGGTAGAGGACGTGCTGTAAGCGCGTTGTGATCATTGGCTTTGTAGCTGTTTTTCTTCAAGAGAATATTTCTTTTTCATCGGTCTGTGTGAGAAAAAGAATTAATTTGCGCTGGAAGCGAAACTTCACGCACGAGGCACGTGTAAAACCGCCCCTGCTGCCAGGGCGTGTGTGGTGATTAAAGGTCATGG
>JADBJO010000886.1:57500-60000 GCA_016801955.1 Conus betulinus
ACTCTTGTTTTAGCGATAGTGGCGAATTGCTAGAAAAGAACAGTATCAGTATGTCTTGCGTTGGAAAATTGAATAAGTTTTTTCAATTGGGAGGGGGGGGGGGGGGGGGGGGGCATTATTTATTTGTTTAATCCACCCAACTCCTAATCAGACCTAAACAGAAGAGAATCAAATGGACGTACACATAATTCAATGTGATTTGTGAATCTGGAGTCATTGATGGAGATTGAACTAAGTTCAGAGGTCCCCCGAACAGGTCAGTGCATAGGAAGAGAAGCAGAAGACAGCCAAGGAGAGTACCTGTCACACCACATGCTTCCTTGTCACCTGTGTTTTGCACCGAAAACACCCCCCCCCCCCCCCCCCCGCCTCCTTCTCTCTGTGTCCGTGTGGTCTGTCTGTCTGTCTGTCTCTGTGTCTGTCAGGCTCTCTGTCTCTGTGTCTCTCTCTTTCTCTCTATCTCCCTCCCCTTCTCTCTCTCTCTCGCTCCTCCCCCCTCTCTCGTTTTCCAAGTCTTTTTCGTCTTAGTTTACTTCTGTCATCGAATAATGGACGAACGACTGAAAAATTGTACATTTACTTACATGTAAAATCTAAGTTACGATCTGCACTTATTTCTAATATGTTAGGCTTGATCAGTTATGTTGTATACATTGTTTGAATGATTGTGTTTGTCGCACCCCTTTCATGAGGGGCAATGGTCTATTGATGAATAAAAAATTCGTCGCCTCTCTCTCTCTCTCTCTCTCTCTCTCGCTCTCTCTCTCTCTCGCGATCGCGCGCGCGCGCTCGCTCGCTTGCTCGCTCGCTTGGTCGCTCACGTTGTGCATGACTGCGTTCAGCATGAAGCAAGAAGTTCCCACTTTCTCCGTCTTCTCTGTCTCTCTCTCCCTCCACATGAATGAATTGACACTATCCTTCCGTCAGTCTACCACATACGGTCGCTTTGGCCAGAGTACCCAGCTTGACAAAGCTTTGCCATGCCACTACTAAAATCAAGAGTTTACCCATCTTGTTGACAATAGTACTGTCACTCACGACTCGGGACTTGAAACAGAACGCTCAGCTGGGCTAGAAAGTGGACCAGCGTGTGGAATGTTTACAAATAACGTGCAACGAAGACAACACTGGGTACGCAGGTATTCCAGTTGGCTGCTGTCATTGTGCACGCGGAAAACTATTTTTGAGTACAAGTAGAAAAAGAACATACAGGTGTGTTCAAATTTGTCGTGCTGTTCGAGAATATCTTATTCGACTTTCTTTTCTTCAAATGTCACTCCATGCGTGGCGAGAACGAGCACTTCCCAGCGATGACGACGCTTTTTTTTTTTTCATTCCCTTCACAGGCCTGTAGCTTCACTGCTTTAAGCAGCAGGTCTCTTGCTACTTCAGTATTGTAGAGGGAGACAGGTGTAGCTGAACTCTACTCTCTGTGGTGTGTGGTGTGTGTGTGTGTGTGTGTGTGTGTGTTGTTTTGTTCTTCCAAGAGATATCAGTCGTACACTGATATCGCTTTAAAGTGGGGCAGAAGTGGACCATAGTATTGTGAATTAGGGTCAGAAATGGACATAGTATCGTGAATTAGGGACAGAAATCGACCTAGTATCGTGAATTAGGGTCAGAAATGGACCATAGTATCGTGATTTAGGGTCAGAAATGGACCGTAGCATCGTGAATTAGGGACAGAAATAGACCGTAATATCGTGAATTAGGGGCAGAAATAAGAAATGGACTGTAGTATCGTGAATTAGGGGCAGAAATGGACTGTAGTTAGTATCGTGAATTAGGGGCAGAAATGGACCATAGTATCGTGAATTAGGGGCAGAAAATGGACCGTAATATCGTTGTGAATTGGGGTCAGAAATTGACCGTAGTATCGTGAATTAGGGAATCAGGGTCAAATGGACCATAGTATCGTGAATTAGGGGCAGAAAAGGACTGTAGGATTCATTGAGCATTAGTACAGATATGATCCATAGACGCTGATTCTTGCCGTGGCTTTGTCTGCATTTGGCGTTCAAAGGGTTAATTGATTTCACGATTTTGTGCCGTGGGTGGTTTGTTTTTACCCAAAGATTTGCCGTAGATCTGTGTGGGCTTACTGACGACGTGGCCCGAGAGATCGAGCACTTAACCAATTTCAGCTTGAGCACGGTGAAATCGTTATTCCTCGAATGAAATCAAAGCTCATGGGCTTCAAACAATGTTGTTGCGAACATCTCTTTCCCTCCGCCCATTTTCGCAAACCGTCCTGCCCCCCCACCCCCCCCCCCCCCACCCCCCCCCTCACCACCCCCCCCCCACCCCTCCCCCCCCCCACACCCCCCCCCCCCCCCCCCCCCCCCGACTTTCGCGAAATTCGACTGAATCTGGCCACAAAAAAAACTTTGGCAAATGGATGCTGTATTTCACGATTTCGATCGATTGATAGGAAATTTCAAACCCGAACCTTGGTGAAACGACATTCGATGATTTTAGTTGAACATCAACGGTTTAGGAG
>JADBJO010000886.1:67500-77500 GCA_016801955.1 Conus betulinus
CCTTAAGCAAAGCTTTGGTGCATTCATTTTTTTGGTGTGCAGCCACAGACGCACTGACATGGAAGGTCTGCAGAGCAGTGTGTCGTTTGCTAAGGAAGCCTCTGTCGTTCAAGATTGATATTATTGGCTACTCGGAGCAGACCATCATGCTGACCAATCAGAACGCAGCGTCGTATCAATGCGGGATGACTGTCCCGTTTCTGCTAATACAATCATTATAGGTTCAATTGAACCAGATCCATCTAATCCTATACAGATCCATTGCATCGATGACCTGTTCAACTCAGGCCAGAGCAACGATTTTTTTTCTAGCTTCAGCTGTGACAGTCGTGTTTGAAATACTGTTTTGAATACCGTGTTTTGCGTGTTTGTTTGCGTTGTGGCTGGTTTTCAAAGGTCCTACAGTTCGTTTCAGTCTTCTTGTCATAATTTCATCATTGCTCACAGTCATAAAAAAAAAAAAAAAAAAGGGGGAGGGGGGGGGGGGGGGGGGGGGGGGGGGGGGTGGAGGAAGAGGGCACACTGGGAAGGACATCGTCTATGTCTAGTTCATCGGTAAGCCTGTTTCGTGGGCAACGTTTTTATTTTATTATTTAAAAAAATTTTATCATGATGTCATATTTGACAGTCTTGAACAAGACTATCGACGCATCCGGTACTGCGAACTTTATGACCGGAAGTCATTTTCCCTGACGCCTGTCGAAACGGCGAAGTCCGCAAGTTCACGCAAGGCCCGGTGATGTGTGCTTGCTACATTGGCTGTTCCCCCTTACTACAGTCCCCGCACAGAGCAAGAAAACTGCCACACAGTCCGCTGTCTGTTTTATTGTTTTTGATATCTGTCTACCTGTCTATCTATCTACACACACACACACACACACACACACACATACACACACATATTCAGTTATAAACAAAGCTTGCTCTTATGTATTAGATTAAAGAAATAGGGGGACATAAACATTCATATCTGTAGTGGTAGGTAATTCTGCCTAACTAGCAGTATATGAACGTGTGGGTGAATGGGATGTAATAAACGCTTCTCAAAATGAGTCTTCAGCAAGCTTATAGTCTCCAAGTGGGAGACAATCTCCAAAAGGGAGGAAACTCACTAACATATTACAACTCCAGGTCAGATACCAGTATTTCGAAACATTGCAACTCCTGGTCAGATACCAGTATTTCGAAACCTGATTGTTTCTCCTCAGTGACCTCGGAAAGTGGTAACTTGTCTCCTGTGCCTTTCCGGTCCCAAGCAGAATGCTATCAAAAAAAAAACGGTTGGTGTGCAATACCATAGTATGTCTGTTGAGTTTTCAAAAAAACAACCAAAGGTGCCACCTAAGAAGCAAAAGAAAATCATAAAATAGCAAAACAAGCTACATTTTCTAGTGAAAAGTAGAAAATAGAAAAAAGATAACTTCTTAGGACACAAGTGCTCTTAAGACACAAACACACAAGTGTATATATATATATATATATATATATATATATATATATATATATATATATATATATATATATATATATATATATATATATACATATCGTTTTTTTTTTGCTCTGAAGATGAGAAGAAGGGGCATGGGGGCATGAAGAGTGGGGAAGCAAGAAAATGAGGAGCGGAAGGGAGGGGGGGGGGGGGGGGGGGGGAAGGGGAGAGGGAGGAGGAGGGAGATGAGATTCAGGTGGGGGGAAGTGAGGGAGAAGACTAAAGAGATCGCGTTTGTACGATGCAGCCTTGGACGAAGACGCAAGGGCACGAGGACTTCATTCATTTGATGTTCAGGGCTCAGATCGGTAACCAAAAGAGGTGCATTGCACACACATAGTCAGCCACCCGTAGCGCAGCGGTTAGCGTCGCTGATAGGCGGGTTGGGAAATCGTGGGTTTCATTCCTGCCAAAGTCATGTATTTGTGGCATATTCCCCACCCCGGCAGACTCTTACCCACAGTTGAGAGTGTTGCAGATCAAACAGGATTGAAAACCGCACAGTCGAGTTTCATCAACTTAGTGGATGCCTCAATGGTTGCTCAACTTTGCTGACCTAAACTTCAGGTGCACGTATCTGGCGGGCCTGGTTGACACCGGGATACGTCACGAAAGGTTAATGGAGTGTACAGTGCCACGTAGTCTCGGACCAGAACGGAACCTCACAGTATCATGTTCATCATCCTTATCATTGTGCATCATGAAAAAAAGACTCAAATTCTATCGACGTTTATGTTCTGTTTCCGTGGTGACCCTAGTTTTGATTTCCCCACCACGTCCTCGCCCATAGTGAGTGTATATCAAAGGCGTAGCTTTCAGAATGGTCTTGGGGGATTACCGTTGGGTAGACAGTGGCTTTGTCCTCCAGAAAGGGGACAACCATCCTCACTGGCTCTGCGACGAGGCAGTCAAGTCCTGACTGAGTAGGGGGCTTAGTAGGTGGCGTCCCACACGCGTTTGTGGAATCAAAACAGGCGCTGCCATGTACAACACAGACATGAGCCGCAGGGCAGGGTCTCCTCTTGCGCGTTGCCTTGTAAACGACTCGATTGTTACGTTGTGGGCTGTGATAGCCTTGGACACGACAGGACGAGGCTGGGTGCGGCTGCGTGTTGGGAGATCTGGCAGGAATGAGTGGCTTGGGGATAGCGCAGCTGAGAGCGTGCAAGTAAGACGAGAGAGAGCCTCCACCCCCCCAGATCGTTTCCGCCTCCCCCTTTCCCCATCTCCACTTCCTCCACCCCACCCCCATCCCCCCCCAAAAAGGGGGTAAAGCTGCAGGGGCTAAAAAGGATTTAGATACTCATCATTCCAAGTTTAGCAATGGCATTTATTTTTCCTGTTCGTGAGAGTTTCTTTTCTTTTTTTTTTTCCATGTAGTACGTGTGCAAAGATCGACATCTCCTGCTCATAATATCTTTGTTTTCTAGTTTGAACGATGCACGCGCGCGCGTCTCTCTCTCTCTCTCTCTCTCTCTCTCTCTCTCTCTCTCTCTCTCTCTCTCTCTGCGCGTGCGTGCGTGCGTACCTACGTGCGTGTGTGTGTGTGTGTGTGTGTGTGTGTGTGTGTGTGTGTGTGTGTGTATTTTATGCATGTGTGTGTGTGTGTGTGTGTGTGTGTGTGTGCGTGCGTGCGTGTGTGTGCGTGCCTGCGTGTGTGCGTGCCTGCATGTCTGTGTATGTGTGTGAGGGGAGGGGAAAGAGAGAGAGAGAGAGAGAGAGAGAGAGAGAGAGAGAGAGAGAGAGAGAGAGAGAGAGAGAGAGAGAGAAAACTGATCTCTCCCCCCCCCCCCCCCCCCAACAGCACACACACAACATCTCCACCACCACAACCACCACCACCACCTCCACCACCTCCGCCAGCACAGAGAGTGGAGGACGGTGGGAGACAAGACGAAGGACCTTATTGATCATATCAGATGATACGGAGGATGCGATATAATCCTGGACAGCCATTTTAGTGCTTAGATGGCAGGAGCTTGTCAGACAGAACCACCACTACCCCATCCCCTCCACTCTCCAACCTCTTCCCCCACCCTCCTTCAACTCTCCGACCTTTCTTCCACCTTCTTCCCGACGCTGCCCCCACTGACTCCCCCCCCCCTTCCCCACCCCCTGCGCCTCCTGCACCCCCCCCCCCCTCCCCTATCTTGTCCTCTAACATACGTACACCTCATCCCTCCTTCTCTCCCTCTCTTCATTCACATTCTCCAGAAATAGACCTGTCAGTCGCTCCTGAGTTGAGGGTTTATTAGGTTGGATGAGTGCAAGCTGCAGTGCTGGTGGTGTTGGTGGTGGTGTGGTGGTAATGGTGGTGGTGGTGATGATGATGGTGGAGGAGGGGTAGGAGAGGATGGGGGAGGAGGTGGGTATGGTGATGGTTGTGATGGGGGGGGGGGGGGGTCATTGACAAACTGATGGTGGCTTGGGAGGGAGGAGGAGACGATGGTGATGGGAGAAACGATGATAATGGCGATGGTGGTGTTGAGGAAGAAGATGGTGGTGGTGGTGGTGGTGGTGGTGTTGACTTTGAGCTGTGGTGGTGGTTGTGGGGGTGAATGTGTTGGCGACGACGGTGGTGGCAGTGGTTGGAGAAGGGATAGTAGCGGCGTGGTGATGAGTGGAGAAGGGGGATGGGTGAGGGGTGGGGTGTAGTTGTAAGCTGTAAGGAACCTATGGCATTACCTGCGATATGAGGTTTCGTTGGCAGTGTCGATTTTGCAGGGACGTGATCATGACATTCTTTGGCCATAGAGGATGATCGCTGGATACAGAATGGCTTGCACATCTGCAGCTGGCTTAGAGCTAAGCAAACGATGAGATCTCTGTCTGTCTGTCTGTCTGTCTGTCTATCTGCATATCTGTCTGTCTCTCTCTCTCTCTCTCTCCTCCCCTCCCTTGTCTCTCTCTGCTCCACGTAAACATGATTCTGAGCGTGAATGATAGGTTTATATTGTGACATCTACAGAAGAGGCTGAAATAATAAAAACGAAAATGTACGAGTTCACGTTACGTCTACAATGCAATAAGTTGTCTCCCCTTGTTTGACAATGATAATGCCAGTGTTGATACAGGTGTCGGTCGTGGAGTCGTCTAAGCAATCTTCGCTTGCTCCTTAGTGAGATAGTGGTTGACGTACACCTCGCAAAGTCCTGCCAAACGTGATTCACGTGTTTGTGTGAAATGGGACGGTGCCGGCCAGTCAGCATTGGGGACAGCTACTTCTTCACGTCCGCTGTTGCCATTGTCTTTCTAGCTCCCCTCAGCATAGACCGTCTGCAGACCAGACATTAATGCGCCAAGGCCTTGCTTAAGGAGTCAGTTAACCATACACTGGCGCAATCCGATTGTTTTGAGAATTTTTATTGTGTCTGAAAGTTGATTCTCCTCATTTTCTTTCATATGGCCAACAGTGTACAAGCCAGATGCTTCCAAGCAGACAGATTCAAATCTAAAGAATGGGACTATTTGGGGGTTTCAAGTTGGTGCAAAGATAGGTCACGGGTGAGTGGAAAGGCCTGTGTGACGTCAACTAAGGGGAAGGTCATGTATTTGAAGATAGTTTGTGATTACTTTTCATATACTTGGTAGGGACTTGTTCTTTTGATTAATCATCAGTTTAACATTAAACGCTGGCTCAAACGTATTGTAGCCCTCAAATGTTTACATGGATTATATTGTGTTTTTATGCAAAATCCTAACTGTGGCGTATGGCATCATGCATCGACAAGAAGCGGACTCCACAAGGGTTGGACGACTTACAGTGCCTCCCTTTGCAGGCTTCCTGCCAACACAGCGGGTCCTGTCTAACGTGTCCTCCGTGATATCCATGTCAGTGTCTTAGCACATCTCTTTGACCGTGTCTTCTGGAGATTCTCCTCCGTTTTCAGGTGCAGAGGTGATCCTAACGATGTTTCTTCACCTGTACTGTATGAGTGTGTCGACCGTGTGCTAGAGCTTTTGAGACTGGCTGCAGTTTTACTTCAGCAGAGGCACGAAGATCTTGAATTGTGAAGCGCAGTACAATCTTCCATCCGGTCATCTGTCTTCGAAGTGGTTGTAAGACTCTGGCGGCAACTGCTTTGGAAATCCTTTCTAAGATATTTGGATCGCCTCTGGAAGCTTTCAGTTCGGCGGTATGGGCCATAATGGCAGAGTTGCCGGCCTTTATTTGGACTCCTTTCTGCGTCTTGCGGAGTGCTGGAGAGGAAGTGTGTGTGTTCATGATTGTTTCGTCCTCATCATGTCCACCCACACGGTCATCATAAAACGAACATGTTGTGTTGTTGCTGCTGTTTTTTTTTTCTCCCATTTCTTCTTGCCATGGAGACGTAGGGGGCCGCCTCTCCCTCTCCCTCTCTCTCTCTCTGAAGTTCAGCCATGACACTGCATAGGCTGAAAGCTCTTCATGTTCACTGCAGTGCGTAGAGGGAAAGCACACTGTGGAGACGACCCCCATAAAACAAGACAGTCCAATGTCCAGCTCAAATGGGTGGTTAAACTGTCATAGTGTACACTCATGAAAGTCCAGCAACGCACGGGGTGATATATATATATATATATATATATATATATATATATGTGTGTGTGTGTGTGTGTGTGTGTGTGTGTGTGTGTGTGTGTGTGTGTGTGTGTGTGTGTGTAAACGCACACATAAAACGAAGATAAAAACAACAGACTCATATAATTCTTCGCAATATTTTGACCTGTTAGGGGTCTTCCTCAGAGGACTTTAATGACAAGAATGGAACCAGGTATCCAGTCATCAACTAATGAAAACAATTCACAGCTATTCTCACTGTCTCACCCCCAGCTCCACCCAACATACCCAACTCTCCAACTTCCACACGCCCATCACATCACAATGTGCATCTCAAAGGGAGTTACCCTGGCGCTTTCCGTAAAGAAATGAACGAAAGATTTATTTACATTAACTGGCAGTTGTGGGGAGAGATTGCACTCTATCACTGTCACTGGCCAGTGCACAGTTTTTTCAAACCGGCCAACCACAGTGCACACTCCACGCTGTCACACTGTCTGAAATGTACGCTAAAACACATCAATCCATCGTTTTATCGGGAGCGACACTCACTTGCAACCCTACGCAGCCACCATCTCGCCTTCTCGATGTCCACGTTTTCTTCCTCCAACCTTCATCGTCCCACCTCCTCCCCCCCCCCCCCCCCCCCCCCAACCTTCCTCCCTCTCTCCTCTGTCTCTCTCTTTCTGTCTCACCCCGACTTTGTTCCTTTCCCTCTCTCTTTTTCCACTTCTCACCCATCGCTCCGTCTCCCGCCCCCTCTCTGTCTCTCTGTCCTCTCCCTCACTCCCACCTTCCCTCCCCCCTCTTGTTCCAGTGTCATTCATTTCACTTTCACTCACCCGCTCCCTATCTATAACCCATTCTTTTTAGCTGTCTGTCAATCTGTGTCTCTCTGTGTCCATTTTTCCCTCCAGAATTGAACAGGAATGGTGTGTGCAGCGGACTGTGAAAATGAGAGTTCGCCCGTGTCCTTAGCAACGGGAATCGTGTGTAGTGTACTCTTTCCCCGTCCATTCTGCTTCCACTCCTTCAGCTCTCATCTCACATGTCTGCTGACTGGTTTTCCACTTTTTAAAATGGTTATATGCATGGCATGAGGTTCTAAATCATATAAAACTATCGTTCACTGATGAATGAGGCTACATTCGTTAACTGGTGAGTGAGACTATATAATTATGGACTATCATTAAGTAGTAGTAGCAGTGCTTTAATTTTACGTCTTCTCTCAAAATTATATGATGTCGAGAGAGAGTGAGAGAGAGTGTGTGTGAGAGAGAGAGAGAGAGAGAGAGAGAGAGAGAGAGAGAGAGAGAGAGAGAGAGAGAGAGAAAGGGGGGGGGGGGGGGGGGAGAGTGAGAGTGATATGGATACGAATACGAATATTTTATTCAAGAATAGGTCATTGCCCCTATTGAATGAGAGAGAGAGAGAGAGAGAGAGAGAGAGAGAGAGAGAGAGAGAGAGAGAGAGAGAGAGAGAGAGAGAGCATGCGTTCATGTGTTGTGCTAACATGTGTACGTGTGTGTGATTGCGTGCGTGTGTACGTGCGTCTGTATATGCAGGTGTGGGTGTGCACATATTATCAGAGAAAGACCGCCAATGTCATGTTAAATACCTAACCAGACCATATATCAAGCAAGAGATAACTTTAAAAGTAAGATTACTATCAGAAAAGACATCAGTCACAGACATGCCTGATAGACGTGGTAAGTATGCTCAGAGAGGCACACACTCCAACAAAAACATGACCTCTGATATGTTTGTTTTATCACATGCACATTTTGCTGAAGCATTATATCTAGTTCTGGGAGCATCTAGGTTTAAGTCGATAAAACGTTGAAACGAATTTCTCTGTTGATGCATATCACAAATCTGCTGATCTGTGTTGAGCGCCTTTGGTTGCAATCAATACTGAAAAGTTGACTCTTTTGTGTGTTACCATGAGAGCTAAGGTTGTTCTGACTAATTCCAAAACAGCCCAAGCTTTTTTCTTCACATCTGATGACTCTTGAAAAGTGAAGGATGTAGAAAGCTGTTGTGCACACGTTTCAGTATTAGCACTTTTTTCGCTAATCTTTCAGCGAGTTCATTACCTAAGATTCTACAGTGTGAAGGGACCCAAAGAGAAGGTTTCAGTCAGTTTCTTTACATATGAAGATATGAATTAAATGACATGTTTCCTTTAAAATGAAATGATCTGAATTCAATTTGCAAATCTTAATGGATTGCTATACTGCATCGAATCTGCACAGAACAACTCTAAAAATCAGGTGTGGGTAGTCGATCAGGTACATCAAAGCCACTAGTATAGTTATCATATTTCAGCAATGAATATAGATCTGTATTTTCCAGTAAAATATGGTTGTTCTGTTAGTGATGGAATGAAAAATATGATGCAGAAAAAAAAGAAGCAGACTTGGCCTTTTTATTTATTTATGTTTGTTACTGAAAGCCATCTGTAAACACCTCAAGATGGTTGAGATGTGTGTGTGTGTGTGTGTGTGTGTGTGTGTGTGTGTGTGTGTGTGTGTGTGTGTGTGTGTGTGTGCGCGCCTTTCTGTCTATGTGTGAATGTGATGAGTGATAAGCCGATAGAACACTTTAAAAAAAAACTCATTTGTTTTGAATTTTGTTCGTAATTGAATAGTTTTTAATTTTTATAAGACCTGAACTCCTCAGTCATGCAGAATGACGGAGAAAAGGCCCTCTCCATCTTTCCTTTTTAAATCTTTGCCAGGTCGTAGTCCTAATGACAGAAGAATTGTTTGCCTGCATGTTCCCACCCTTCTTCCCTCCTTTCCTTTCCCTCCACCATATTCATTTCTGACAGATTTCTTAGCAGTTTGTTGTGGTCTTCCTCCTCTCTTCCCCTTTCTCTATAGCCTCCTCACGCCCACCTCTTCTCCCACCTGCATCCCCCATGGGCATGTCTTCATGTACAATACCATCCTGATGAAGGAATGAATAACGCCACACAGGAAAACCGAAATAAAGGCAGGAAGGAGGACATGGAAAATACTGTCCATTTTTTTTGCCCCAAGGAAATGAATCGCTGCCGGGCAGAGGAGGAGAGGAAACAAACAACCCACGATTGGACTTTCTAAATCGCCCCCCTTAAAAAAAGAAAAAGTCTTCTGGAGGGGTAGGATGGCTGGGGGGGGGGGGGGGTGGGGGGGGGGTCTTGCATGAATATTATAAAGGATTTATGTGCAATTTCTCCTTCCTAGAATAAAATGACTGGGAGGATTTGCAGTCTGGGTTGCTGGCCCATGACAATGAAGCAAGAAGAGTCAACACTGGCATCGTTTTTTGTTGATGCAAGGCATCTTTCGGGAAACAAAATTAAGAGTGGCTGTCCGTCTGTCCATCTGTCCGTCTATCATCTGTCTGTCTGTCTTCTCTCTCTCCTCTCTCCCCTCTCTCTCTCTTCCTCTGCCTTGCCATGCCTGTACTAAGGGAACAACAGGAGACAGTTGGTGGTTCTTTTTTTCTCTGCCCACTCTCTCCAGCCCTTCTCCTTGTATGTCTCCAACTCTCTTCACCTTTTTTTTTAATTCCCCGTCCTCCTCCCTCTGTATGTCTCCTCGCGACAAGATTTGAAAGGGACAGCAGAGAATTGTATATTCAAGTCCTTTCTTGTTTGATAGGAATCTGTGGCAAGGAAGCCTGAAACCTGATTCTCCCTCTCGCCATCTGTCAGTCTCTCTCTGTCTGTCTCTCTCTCTCTCTCTCTCTCTCTCTCTCTCTCTAATTTCACTCATTTTCCATCCTCTCTCTTGTTCCAGTCTCATTCATTTCACTTTCACTCACCCGCTCCCTATCTGTAACCCATTCTTTTTAGCTGTCTGTCAATGTGTGTCTCTGTGTCCATTTTCCCCCCAGAATTGAACAGGAATGGTGTGCAGTGGACTGTGAGAATGAGAGTTCCCTCGTGTCCTTAGCAACGGGAATCTTGTTTACTGTAC
>JADBJO010000886.1:102500-110000 GCA_016801955.1 Conus betulinus
CACTCCACCCCCAACCACACACATGAAGAGAGGGGGAAAAGAAGTTTATTTCCGGCTTCTGGAATTCTGCGCCTTTCAGGAGCTGTGTTATGGAGGCATGCAACTCACTGCATGACATCAGTCACACCAGAGGTATATAGTTTGTCTGTTTCTCACCAAACCCGTTTTCGTGAAAAAAAAAAAAAGCAAATAGAAAGACAGAACTGTTTGAGAATGCACGAAACAAGTGTAAAGCAGTGCTTATTTAAGTAACACACGATGCAAATCAAACAAGTCAGCTGTTGACAAACACGTCCTCTCAGATGTCATGAATGGCGTAAAGACAACCCCCAAAAAACTATTGTCCCTGAAGGCTGTCAGTGGGAACATCGAATGAGTCATGATTACTGTTGTCGTGGTGATCACATTTTGACTACCATACATGAGGCAGAAAAGCGAGAACGTGAGTGATCATAAAGAACATCCCCGTTTTTCTAGAAGAAAATGACCGTTCAAGAGAAATCGCATCGTTGTGAGCTATTGAACGAATGATTCCCAGAGAGAGGCTCAGAGAAACTCAAGAATTCCCGTTTTTAAGGGCAAGCGCATTCCCTCTATGCGCATCGCAATGATTTTTTAGACAGTAACATAGCCTTGTCTTGGCATGTCCTATAGCAGGGGCGATAGATAACACAAGAGGTAAATGCCCGACAACTGTTCCTACCAATCACAGCGAAGTTGACAAGAGCTCGACGAATCACGTGGCTCGACACATGTATAATGATACTTATGAATGAAAAGAAAAACGGACAGGGTGGAAAATAAGAGATTTAAACCATCTAATATCTAATTCGGCTTCTCTTTGTTTCTGATCCCGCTTCACCTTCCATATTGGACAAGGGAAATTTTTGCCTTTCAGGGCCAAAAAAAGGGAATCTTTTCTAATGATTTTCAACCATTGGTCATGTCCCCAAAAAAAACTTAAAAAAAAAACCCCCCAGAAATAAAAAGAAAAACAAAGTAACATCTTTGATGGGTAGGACAAGACATCGGCATTTTCACAAACAAACAAACAAGCCTAACGGGCAAGGAGGCAAGATTGCAGCCCAACGATCCGAACTCCTGCTGCATGTCTGGCCGTTGTCCTGGTCGGGGTTTAGCCTAGGAGGTGAGGTTTGCACGCGCGTCTGCTGGCTTCTTTGCTCGTCTGTCTTGCAACAGGATTGCGCCAAAGCTGCAGCGCTGATTTTAATGGCACTTGGTGGAAAGATGCAGTGTGCCCCCAGGGACGATCCTGTGAAATTTTGGTGCGGATTCGTTGTGCGGGACCCGGTCAAAGCGCGGATCCAGGATCTGTTCACAACCCATGGCAAAGTCCGCGCTCCGCCAAATGCATTCGGCTTGTTGTTAGCGCGTCTGGGTTGGCAGGGGTTGCCACTTTGTTTCCCCCGCTCCCCGGTCCTTTTTTTTTTTTTTTTTTTTTTTTTTTTTCCAAACCGAACGAAGGCATGTATTGTGTGACAAGCGTGCTGATTTGGATTCAGAGTCAGGGGGGCCTCACTGGCTGAGCGGTCAGACATTTTTTGGACGCTGCCTGCACACTAACTGACGCTTAAGGGACGGCTGATGTATACTGAAGACAGAAGGGATAGAGTAGAAGGAATGGGGAAGAATGAAGGTATTAGAGAGAGAGAGAGAGAGGAGAGAGAGGGGGGGCTAGAGGAGGGACAGGGATAGAGATAGAGGGGGAGAGAGAGAGAGAAGAGATAGAGAGAGGAGAGATAGGGTGGGTAAAGAGAGAGAGAGAGATAGAGGGTGGGAGGAGAGAGAGAGAGAGAGAGCTAGATAGAGAGGAAAAGGGAGGGATCCGGAGAGAGAGAGAGAGAGGAGAGAGAGAGGAGATCAGGGGAGAGAAGAGATACAGGATAGAGAACGAACGAACGAACGAACGATTCTAATTTTAGAGAGGTAGTATGAACTAACCTGTAATGCTTACTTTTTCAAATCCAAAGAACATTCCAAGCCCTGTCTGGCAAGAAAAAAAAAAACGATTATATATTTAAAAGCAATAAAACAAACATACATGAAGAGAGAGAGAGAGAGAGAGAGAGAGGAGATAGCGAGAGAGAGCGAGAGAGAGAGGAGAAAGAGAGAGAGAGAATACCTAAGAATGAATATATCATGTCGAAGCCTAGTCTTGCAGTCTGTCCTGTCGTGCACGCCCCATTACAACGCGTATTGTTCACGCTGACCAGTAAACCAAGAAGCACGGCAAACATGATCATGGCACTAGTAGCAGGCAGTCTCAGATTGATGAATGAAAATATGAATTGTGGAACAGGCAGCTTAATCAAGGAAAGACGAAACGCAGGAGAGAGAGAGAGAGAGAGAGAGGAGAGAGAGAGGAGAGAGAGCGAGGAGAGAGGGGAGAGAGAGAGAGCAGCATAGTTCACAGCCCCGCTGAAGGGGGGGGGGGGGGGGTGGAGGGGGGGGGGAAGGTTCAAACACAACATTTTGACACTTGGACATTGAACATAAGAGACACGTCAACACTCTGAGAATATAGTTCTGATGCCCGTAACAAAAGAGTATCATAGACGCTTCGAGATTAGCATTCAGGTTCTTCAACTGTACCAGCACTCCTTTTAAAGGCTTTGATACAGATACAGGCATAAATTCTTCAGTGTGTGTGTGTGTGCGTGTGTGTGTGTGTGCGTGTGTGTGTGTGTGTGTGTGTGTGTGTGTGTGTGTGTGTGTGTGTGTGAGAGAGAGAGAGAGAGAGAGAGAGAGAGAGAGAGAGACTCGTGACTCGTGACTTGTGACTTTAATGTGAGGCCATCACATTAATACTTCTTAGTACGTTCTTCCTTATGAGCGTAATGTAGGTATAAATATTACTGTGTTTTAAAACTCATAATATTAATACTGTTGATACTAGCATACAAAACACATGTTTTCTATTCCATTTCCCTCATCGTAATATCGTTCACATATACAGTAAAGGCCTTTCTTCCCTACGTGGTATAATTCTCCGGAAAGCCGTACTATTTTAAGCATCTTTTGTTTACTTCATTTAGGCATGCGCAGAAATAGCCTATCGCCCTCTTCAGTGCAAAGGTAAACCCCGAATCTTGGGTCTGTCACAATAGCTGCCATGCTAACCTTTGACACTCAGTGTGAGAGAGAGAGAGAGAGAGAGAGAGAGAGAGAGAGAGAGAGAGAGAGAGAGAGAGAGAGAGAGAGAGAGAGAGAGAGAGAGAGAGAGTTAGTTGACGCGGATGGGTTCGACTGTCAGTTAACATGGACGGTCAGCAAAGCGAGCACCTTGGTTGGCAGATTGATTTGGCACTTCAAGAGTGCCGACACACCTTTCTGGGCTGTTTCCCTCGGTCGCCTCGCTCTCCCTGAGATGAAGCAGGAAGGAGACGGCACAGGGAGGAAAGAGAATGGGGGAGGAGGTGTGGGGGATGAAAGGAGGAGAGGAGAGAGGTCAAAGTGGGTGGGTGGGTGGTAGATGGTGGTGGCGGTGGTGGTGTGTGTGTGTGTGTGGTGTGTGTGTGTGTGCGTGTGTGTGTGTGTGTGTGTGTGTGTGTGTGTGTGTGTGTGTGTGTGTAAGTGGAGCGTTTTTGAAAGGCAAAAATCATTGGCACATTACCTCCCTTGGCAGAGAAGTTGGGGATAAGTGAGGAGAGTGGGACCGGGATGCAAGGGAGGGGATGATGAGGGGGTGGGGTGGGGTGGATGGACAGACAACGGTGACTGAAGGAAGACGGGGGGCGCAGGTGCTGTGATGTCACCAACAAGGAACCAATCGCAAGGAAGTTTGTAGAATTTGGCGATTTCAAGGAGGCCGACTTATACAAGTTTGAAAAAAAAGAGTCAGACAGAAAAAAAAAAAAAAAAAAAGGGGACCCCCCCCCTCCCCCCCCACGAAGACAAAGTTTAAGCAGTATTGTATCTGATTCAACTTGTTTTCCTTTGAAATCCTCTTAACCTTCCATCCAAACCATATCAACGGTTTTCAGTGCTTCAGCTCGGAAAGGAAATCCTTTCTTATTACCTACCGCCATTTTTCTTTTCTTTTTCTTTTACACACACCATGAAGAGTACCGTGCTGTATACGAGAGGTGAATGAATTGATCAGATTTTGTGATGATCCACTGCTGACATTGTGTGAACGCTTGCAGCGTACTCGGATTCGTATGGCTGCTTACCCTGTGTGCTGTTTGTGTATGAGAGAGAGAGAGAGAGAGAGAGAGAGGAGAGAGAGAGAGAGAGAGAGAGAGAGACAGACAGACAGACAGGACAGAGATACAGACAGACAGCGACAGAGAGAGAGAGAGAGAGAGAGAGAGAGAGAGAGAGAGAGAGAGAGAGAAGCGAGCTGAAATTAACAATACAGACTCTTAAATTTCAAGACTTTGACACTGCGCTGAAGACATGGCAGACTGTGCCCAACTGTCCACACCATCCAATAGACCATTTCCCTGAGCATAGCTTCTCCGGACAACGTCAGTTGGGGTCATTTCTTTTTCTTTCTTTCTTTTCTTTCTTTTTTTTTTTTTAAAGAAAAAAGATGTGTTTTTTTCTACGTGATTTCCAGACAAAGTTACCTGAACCATTTTTTGGTTGACAACAATGAAATGGCGGAAACGTTGACCACCACCACCACCACCACCACCACCACCACAACAACAACAACTACACCACCACCACTGCTGACATCATTACGGCAACAAGCTGCTGCTGCTGCTGCTGCTGCTGCTGCTGCTAATACGACGACTCAACCACCGCAATCAACACCACTCTTATTATTATTGCCACTGTCGGTGCTGCTGTTTCTGCCGCTGCCATTAGTTCTGCTGGTATTGTTTCCATGCTCTCCACACACACCCCCCAACCCCCCACTCTCCTGCTCATATTTCAGCGGGTAGAACTACTATTACTGCTGCTGATGGTATTGCTTGGCCGGCCCTCATCCTCATGCCGCATCATTGGATTCCCGTGCTGATGATAGTAACTGGGAAGCAGACGCAGACGAGAATGATATGTCACTGTAGTGCATGTTGAAGGTATCGTTGTTATCATCACTATCGTCGTCATCATCATCATCATCATCGTCATCGTCATTTTCATCATCATCACCATCAACATCATCATCATCGACGTCGTCATCTTCATCATCATCATCATCATCATCATCATCATCATCATCATCATCATCATCATCATCATCGTCGTCGTCGTCGTCGTCGTCGTCGTCGTCATCTTCATCATCATTATCAACAACATCATCATCGACGTCATTATCTTCATAATATCATCATCAACATCATGATCATCGAAGTCATCATCATCATCATCGTCATCATCATCATCATCATCGTCATCATCATCATCATCAACATCAACACCATTATCATCGACGTCATCATTATCATCATTATCGACGTCGTCATCATCATGACTATTATCATCATCATCATCATTGTTTGGTTTATTAATGTTGTTGTTATTATTACTATTATTATTATTATCATTATTATTATTATTACTGTTATTGTCGTCGTCCTCGTCGTTGTTGTTGTTAAAAGTACCTTATATCGCCTATCCTCGGTTAGAGAAAGGCTCTAAGTGCTTTACAATCCCACGCTCTCGCTAACACACAACGGGCTGCCTACCGGGTAGAGCCGCTGAAGAAGCTGCGTGCTGGCGCTCCATTCAGTCGTTTCCCAACGTCATTCACTCGAATATCAGTCACTCATATTATCATTCATTCTTTCATTCCTTCGTTTCATGAGAATTATGTGTGTACGTGTGATCCATGCCATCGGCCAGACCGGCCTTCTCTTCCAAAAGTTGTTGACAGGATTTTACGAGTGCGCGCGATGCTATACATGCGTTCTTGACTCACGGAGCCTCGGTTTAAATGTCTCATTGGAAGGGACGGAGTCAGACCCAATGCGACCTCCGCTTGAACCTCATCACCGAGAGCGCTGTACTGTAGCAACTGAGCTATCGTGGTCCCCCTTACATGTGCAGTGGTGGCAAACACGTGATGACCACAATGCAACCGGTTGGAGACCTCAACATTTGTGTGGCAAGATATCATGGCGTAGGTTTGATTGCGTCTCTGGGGAAATGTGAAAGAAAAGGTGTGGGGGTGGAGGTGATTAAAGAGTGGGTGTTGGGGAAGGGACGGTGGGGGAGGGGTGCGGGGGGGGGGGATGGGGGGGGGGGGGGGGGAAGGAGGTAAGAGAGAGGGTAGATAAATCACTTGTCCCAACACGCGCATGTTCATCTGTAACCTCTTAGTGGCAGGACATAATGGACACGAAAGCTTCTGTCAAGTTTGTAATGATGACTGAGAGATCTTTCGACTTTGTATGTGACGGAAATGACGTGATTTTTTTCCTCCCAAGACCGTTTTTCCCCGATGGAAGAAAAGCACTTGGCAAACATCCCGCCTTTGCTCCCAGGCCTCTTCGTGAAGGAAACGTCGGTTGGTGCGTACTGATCTCTGGTACTTTGCCACGGAGTAAAACTGATATCATTGACTTGAACCCGTTATTGCAGCCAAGTTAAAGCATGCACGTGCATATACATATACACATGCACATACACGCACGCGCGGGCACGTACACACACACCACACACACACACACACACACACACACACCACACACACACACACACACACACACACACACACACACACACATGAACGCACGCAGACATATGCACACACATACAGACACAAGACACAGAGACACACACAGACACATAGACACAAGCACACACACACAACACACACACACACAACACACCACACACACAACACACACACACACACACACACACACGCACACACACACACACACACCACACACGTACACACGGCCCTTTCTCTGTGCCTCTCATTGTTTCAGTGTACATGTCTCTCACTCAGTGACTGTTTCTCTCTGTATCTGTACGTCTGTATTTAAGTTTCGTCTTTCGGTCTGTCTGTCTGTTCCTTTCGCGAATGGGAAAATTAGCCATTGTCTGTCTGTCCGTCTGTCTCTGTCTCTGCCTCTCTCTGTCTGTCTGTCTGTCTGTCTGTCTCTCTCCCCCCCCCCCCTCTCTCTCTCTCTCTGTCCATAAACCCCAAGGATGAAGCGTTCCCATAGAAACGGAGAGTTGGCTAACAGCTGGATTCAATGAACCAGTGGTTTGTTACGTTTTAGTTAAATCCCCCCCCCCCTTTACGCCTTCCACCCGACCCCCTCCTTCCCTTACCACCCCTCCCCTCTCAGTCCACCTCCTTACCAGCTGCTCATCTTTCTGGTCCTCCTTGTTGTAGCGGCCATGCTGGGTCGTGTGCACTGTGTCTTTCTGGTCCTCCTTGTTGTAGCGACCATGCTGGGTCGTGTGCACTGTCTCTTTCTGGTCCTCCTTGTTGTAGCGGCCATGCTGGGTCGTGTGCACTGTATCTTTCTGGTCCTCCTTGTTGTGGCGGCCATGCTGGGTCGTGTGCACTGT
>JADBJO010000886.1:115000-117500 GCA_016801955.1 Conus betulinus
CGTAAAAAGCGTGTATAAAGAGAGGTAAAAGCAAGAATTAGAGCGGGAGCAAAATTATTAGATTTTGTTAAGTGTACAATAGGGGATAAAGCAGGGGATGTTTGTAGTCCAGTTTTATTCTCTCTGTTCATAAATGAATTGGCCTTGGAGATTATTCAAAATGGACGACATGGTGTTACTTTTGATCTCTTGGAACTGTTTGTATTACTTTTTGCTGACGACATTCTTTTACTGTCTGCAACTGTTGTTGGTCTTCAAAGGCAAGTGAACAGCTTGCATACAGCTGCTGCTAATTTAGAATTAAAAGTAAATATGAATAAGACCAATATCATTGCGCATCCTAAAGGGTGGATATTTGGCACATAATGAAAAATGGACCCACGGGGATGAATGCATTGGTGTAGTCAACGCGTACAAATATCTTGGATTTTATTTTACTATCAGATTAAGTTTCACTTTGGGGTGTCAAGATATAGCAAATAGGGCAAAGAGAGCAGTCATAGTTATTCTTCATATTTTATGTAAATTGAACAGTAGCGCATTTTCTGTTTGCTGGTTTTTTTTTTTTTTTTTCGAAGTTATTCGATTCTCAGGTGCAGCCAATCTTACCATATGTAGCTGAAATTTGGGCTCTCGAGAAAAATGTCGGAATGGAGAATGTTCATTTGTATGCAATGAAAAGATTTTTTTGAATGTATACAATCGAGCACTCAGTGATTTAGTTTATGGTGAACTCGGAAGGTATCCAATTTATATTAATTCTGTTTTCAGATGTATTAAGGATTGGCTGAAAATAACCAGAATGGAGGAAAGTAAGATACCATTTAAAGCTTATACGACATTGCGACAGTTCGATGGTAAAGGCAAGAAGACATGGGCTACCAATGCTCGTCAGTGCTTACATTCTTATGGCTTTGCTTATGTTTGGGACAACCAGGGCGTTGTATATCGGGATTTTTTGAAATGTTTTGAACAAAGAATGATTGATTGCAGATGGCAAGACTGGCATAACCATATCTGTAGCAGTGACACAGATTTGCACAATACAGACTCTTTAAAACAGCACATGTGGTTGAACCATACATTGAAACGAATATAAACAGTATGTTAAGAGTGCATTGAGTAAGTTTAGATTTGGTGTCTCTGACATTGCTTGCCATCGGTTTAGATACAGCGTTCTGAAAGATAACGAATTGATGTGTCGCTTGTGTAACCAGCCAAAGGAAGATGAAATACATTTTTTACTTTGCTGTCCTGTTCTTAGTGACCTTAGAGTTAAAATTTATCAAGACTAAGTATTATTGTGACCCCCGTAGTTTTAGAGTCAACCTATTGTTAGCAACAAGAAGTGAAAATGACCTCTTCGATCTTGCTATGTACATATATGAAGCTCAAAAGGAAATACCAACAGTCTATTCATAATAGTTTGCGTAGTGCATATACTTATAATAGCTTTTTCTTTCCATTTTCTTACTGAGAATTCTTCTTGTGTGTTGTATTACGGGTGTCACCCCTTCAATATGGGCTATGTTCTCTGAATAAATCACAAATCATTCGCATTCTCTCTCTCTCTCTCTCTCTCTCTCTCTCTCTCTCTCTCTCTCTCTCTCTCTCTCTCTCTCTCTCTCCGCCCCCCCCCCCCCCTAACCCTGTATGTGATCCTCACTGTGGTTTGGTCCACAGTCTCTGACACCCCCTCGTCCGTCACAACTTCATTTTGACTCCCCCCCCACACACACACACACATCACCTCACCTCCTTCCCACCTGCCTGCTCCACTTCGTCCATCTGTGTGTGTGTGTGTGTGTGTGTGTGTGTGTGTGTGTGTGTGTGTGTGTGTGTGTGTGTGTGTGTGTGAGAGAGAGAGAGAGAGAGAGAGAGAGAGAGGAGAGAGAGAGAGAGAGAGGGGGGGGGGGGAGATAGGAGGAGGAGGTCGAGGAGGACAGAGGCGGGGAAGGGGAAAGAGATAGAGGGAGAGGGGACAGATTGTTTTCATTTCCGAAGATGATAGAATATGGCATCCTGTCAAATTGATTTGTAGGCATTCTGACAGCAAAAAACAAAACCAAAAAAAAACAACAACAAAAACAAAAACAAAAAAAAACCAAAAAAAGACGAAAAAAAGACCAACTCCCTTTGGCTTTTTCTGTTGTGTGTATATAAACGCTCGCGCGCGAGCGTGCGTGCGCGCGCGCGCACACACACATATACACATGCGCGCGGGCGCGGGCGCACACACATACACAGACACACACATGCACACACGCACGCTCACACGCACACACGTGTGCACAGACAAACAGAGACAGAGAGACAGACATACACACACACATACACAGTCTATCTGTCTATCTACCTGTCTGTCTATCTGTCTATCTATCAATCTATCTGTCTATCTATCAATCTATCTATCTATCTATCTATCTATCTATCTATCTATGTGTGCTTGGGTGGGGGGTGGGGTGGGTACATGCGTGTGTGTGTGTGTGTGTGTGTGTGT
>JADBJO010000886.1:127500-140000 GCA_016801955.1 Conus betulinus
TTACTATCTCCGAGTCAGTGCCATGCGTGCTTGTTAACTAAACACTACCAGCAACAACCACCTCCAGCCCTTCACACACACACACACACACACACACACACACACACACACACACACACACACACACACACGACTCACATACACGCATGCATGCACGCACACGCGCACACACGCACGCACGCACGCACGCACGCGCGCGCGCGCACGCACGCACGCACGCACACACACACACACACACACACACACACACACACACACACACATATATATATATATATATATATATAGAGAGAGAGAGAGAGAGAGAGAGAGAGAGAGAGAGAGAGAGAGAGAGAAGAGTCATACATAAGTGACTCACTCGTATGCCGTGTAACACACACGAACCTGAAGCCAACAAACGACATGTCTCAGGAGAGTGTTTTTCCTTTTATTTAATTCTATATTTCTATGTATGATATTAAAAGAAAATTTAAGAGAGAGAGAGAGAGAGAGAGAGAGAGAGAGAGAGAGAGAGAGAGAGAGAGAGAGAGAGAGAGAGAGAGAGAGAGATGTTTTTGCCGTTCATTCAGCGCTGTAAGTGCTTCAGATAAGGAGACATGTATGATCCTCATGTCTCGGTAAAATCGTTCACTAGCTTTATTCCCCTTTTCCTCTGCTCCCGGGAGTCCCCCCTTCCTCACCCCTCACCCGTCCCTCCTGGCCCATGATTATTATTATTATATGGCTATTATTTACAGCGCCTATCCTCGGTCACAGACCAAGCTCTAAGCGCTTTACATAAACACACACTACCTCACTCACTCAACGGGCTGCCTACCCAGGTAGAGCCGGCCGAAGAGCAGCCTACTGGCGCTCATTCGGTCGTTTCCCGTACCATTCAAATATCAGTCACTCATTGTCGTTTATCTCATTTATTCCTTCAGTTTCTCACATAGGATGCATGCGATGTTTATACGTGTCCTCCATTTCCACCGGTACACGATGGCACACGATAACAGTAAGTGACAATTTTTGTGGCTTGGTAAGAAATACCAGGCGGCTATCTTCAATCTACATCAATTTTGCCATGAACCACAAGAAAATTCCCTATCTCTTCGCGCGCGCACACATACTCAAAAGCGCGCGCGCACGCACACATACGGATACACACATACGTATACACACACACACACACACACACACACACACACACACACACACACACACACACACATGCGCACACACCCACACCCACACCCACACACGCATGCACACACAGACGCGCGCACACACACACACACACACACACACACACACACACACACACACACACACACACACACATACCCCCCCCCCCCCACACACACACACACACGCTAGACAGTAGATCATTGTGACCATTGTTCCATGGGTTAGATAATATCTCTAGGTAAATCACTTTCCATTGTCCTCAATCTCAAGGCTTTGTTATATGAATTTTGCCAGGTCTATTACTGTATTTTCATTATTGTGCGACGAAAACGTTTGGACCAGGATTCTGGTCAGGAATGTAAGTGGGCGACCATTGTACAATGTACATCTTCATAGGCTGTACAGAAAAGTAGAACACACTTCATTCCAAGTTTCTTTTCCACACTGACAGACATTTGCCATCAGCTTGTTTCGTTCAGAAACTCTTGCTTAGAATATCATAGTGCATTTCCTCTGCGCGCAAAATGTTATGAAGTTGTAACTCTACCATTAATTTGCATTTAAAGTCAGATACTTTTCTAGTTGGGGGAGAGAGAGACAAGACAAAACAAGGGAAGACGAAGATTTGAGAGAGAGAGAGAGAGAGAGAGAGAGAGAGAGAGAGAGAGAGAGAGAGGGAGGGAGGGAGAGAGTAAGAGAAAGAGGGAGAGCGAGAGGGGCGCAGTTTTCTTTATCAGGGGAAACAATTCTGTTACAATAACATTTTCCTTGGAATGTAAGAGTGGTTTACCTTCGATCCGACGTTGGAAAGCTTCATATCCAACTGAACTCGACTTTCGTAATGTGTCTATTTAATGGATTGTTAAAAAAAAAAAAAAAAAAAAGCGAAACGAAAAAAGAAAGAAAGAAAGAAAGAAACAAAAAAAAAACCACACAAAAAAAAACAAAAAAAAAAAAAAGAAAAAAAGAAAAGGAGAGAGAAGAAAGGTTTTAGGGCGAAAATTTGTTGACAGTACAATATTTAAATGTGGTCGGTATCATGAGTTGCAGCTGCTCAAGCTCTCGCCGACAGTAACACTTTACCTCTAATTAGGCTAACGCTGCTAGGACAAGTTATTTGCAGATCGAACATTGCGCAGAGGTCGGGGCTTCTCTCAATCACTCGCAGACACATGGTACAGAGACAAGCGTTGGGGTACGCAAAAGAGGGAGCGCTCATATACAGTGAAACAAACGTTATGAACTCATTTTTTTTCCTGTTTGGGAGAGAGAGAGAGAGAGAGAGAGAGAGAGAGAGAGAGAGAGAGAGAGAGAGAGAGAGTTCCACAAAGGAGAAAAGAACATCATACTGCGATGCACCAGATTGTACGGGAAAAGGGAGCGCATTCAGTAATGACTCTTGTATTCTAGCCCAGAACTTGTCTCTCTTTGTCCTTATTTGTTTCTTTTCGCGCGCGCGTGTGTGTGTGTGTGTGTGTGTGTGTATGTGAGCATTTTTTCCCCGTTTTTTTACTACTTGTATTGTTCATGCCATGTGTTACTATTTGTATTGATCATCATTTTCCCATGTGTGTTACTGCTTATATTGATCATCATTTCCCCATGTGTTACTACTTGTATTGATCAGTATTTTCTCCATGTGTTACTATTTGTATTGATCAGTATTTTCTCCATGTGTTACTACTTGTATTGATCAGTATTTTCCCCATGTGTTACTACTTGTATTGATCATCATTTTCCCCATGTGTTTCTACTTGTATTGATCATCATTTTCCCCATGTGTTTCTACTTGTATTGATCAGTATTTCCCCCATGTGTTACTACTTGTATTGATCATCATTTTCCCCATGTGTTACTACTTGTATTGATCAGTATTTTCCCCATGTGTTACTACTTGTATTGATCAGTATTTTCTCCATGTGTTAGTATTTGTATTGATCAGTATTTTCCCCATGTGTTACTACTTGTATTGATCAGCATTTTCCCTGTGTTTTCTGCTTACACTGATAAGCTTTTCCTTTGTATTGATCAGCATTGCTCTCTGCGTGTTTTTCTACTTGTATAGATCAGCCTTTCGCCTGTGTTTTACTATTGATATCGATCAGCCGTTTCCGTACGTGTTACTACTTTATTGATAGCCTTGCCCCTTGTATTGATCATCCTTTACCTTACTTATTACTACTTGTATCTATTATCTTTTTTTTCTGGTGTGTCACTAGTAGTCACGATCAACCTTTTCATGTGCTTTGCTACAATTTCCAGCCTTTTCCTTATTTGTTACTGCTTGTATCTATCATCCTTTTCCTGATGAGTGACCAGCTGTGACATCAACTTTTCCATAGGCTTTGCTACAATTGTGTTTTTCCCCTGATTCCCAGCGTCAGCCGCGCTCAGTCACTTTCAGATCAGAAAGAGAACCCCCACACAGAATTCCCCTCAGTCGGTGAAACTGGGCCGGCTGGAGAGAGAGAGAGAGAGAGAGAGAGAGAGAGAGAGAGAGAGAGAGAGAGAGAGAGAGTGGGGGGAGATTTTTGATGGGATATAAAAACAAAGAGAAACATAACACAGAATTTCCCTCGTTCTGTAAAACTGGGCCGGGAGGGAGATTTTTGATGGGGGAGTCAATCTAGAACGGCCCCACAGGCAAAAACTGCCCCAGAAAAACAAAGTCTTTAAAAGAGAGGGGGTGGGGGGGTGGGGATGGGGGTCTGTGTTGGAGGTGGAAGACCTACATACACACAAGGACGTTAAGGTCCAGGGGGGCGTAAAGCCGTTATGAGGACAACGATTCCTCTGTCAACGGTCATATGGGGAGTAGCCTACTGCGTCGTGCCTGTTTGATGTCCCCTCTGTGTGATGTCTAAGGAGAACATATCGTGGAAAAAGTCAGGTGTGTGTTACGCCTCGTGCATTAAGGAAGCGTTACTTCGCACCTTCTTTTGCGTGCTTATGGATAGTTGATGCTCATTTTTCAGTGAGACTGCAGTCAGTTTTAGTCCGTTTATTGGACATTTCTCTGTATTATGTTCTTCTCTCCGTCTGCGTCGAATGAATTATGGGATGCTGTTACAATCTAACGAGGAGGAGGAGAGGAGGAGGAGGAGGAGGAGGAGAAGAAGAAGCAGAAGAAGAATTAGGAGGAGGAGAGGAGGAGGGAGGAGGAGGAGAAGAAGAAGAAGAAGAAGAAGAAAGAAGAAGAAGAAGAAGAAGAAGAAGAAGAAGAAGAAGAAACAACAACAACAACAACAACAACAACAACAACAAAAAAGAAGAAGAAGAAGAAGAAGAAGAAGAAGAAGAAGAAGAAGTAGTCAGAAACTGCAACACGGATGACCAATGGTTGCATACATTCATTCGTATTTTGGGTTTTGTTTATGAAAGCATACTGTCTGTAGATCTGTCTGAACTGAAAGAAGTGCTGAGAACTGACCTCATGCAGAAAATTAAGTGGTGGGTGTTTTCGGTTCGTGAAGAGATAGACAGAGGTAATGTTGCTTATAGCCCAGCCGACTGCAAAGGGCCATATCAGGGCTGTCACCGCGTTGAAGTCAACTGAAATGCCCATTAAAAAAATTTAATGTACGCAATCCTTGCAATTACACCTTCTGAAAACACACTGGAAATTTCGTTAAAAATGTTTCTTCCGTAAAATCTTAAATCAGATGAAAAATGTTATCTCTTTTAAAAATTCAAAGATCACATCAGGTGGGACATATCTGAACAAGGTTTTCATGGAGTCTGCTGTAACGTGTTTATGTCTCACATCATGCAAGTCCCAACTTTAATAGAACATGTTTCACTGTGAGTGGCACATGACATGGAATGCACCACAGAGCATTTTCACCTTTTAAAAGATAAGAATGGAAGGAGTGGCCTGTGTGCAAACGGCGCAAGGCCGTTTCTTCTTTACGGCCGCCCCCTGGAACATGGTGAAAAGTCTTTCAGGTTTTGGACGGATTTGGAACAGTTCGTTATCTATCTGCGAGTTCCATTCCTCTTGCCAGAGGTCTTTGACGTAAGCCTGGGCTTTGGGTTTCAGATCAGTGTGAGGGATAGACAATCTGCTCAACTCTTTCTGTGTGGTACAGTGGAGCACTTGCTGTTGTGATCATGGCCGTGGAAGAAAAGTGTCGTCCATCCCAAGGTCACTGTCATCCAAGCATCTTTTGCACTGGCATCACCAGCTTGCTGTCTTTCCGGTTCAAACAGCTTAGCGTCATCATCTGCTTCCTTGTGAGGTAGAGAAGTGCAGGAATACACAGGGAGAAACAGCCAAATGGCAATAAGTAATAATACTTAGGGCCAAAGGGGAAAGAAGAAGAAGCAGAAACATTTTAAAATGAGGCACAGGCAAAGGCAAGAAAAGGTAGGTGGGGAAGTTGGAGATGGAGGTGTAAAAGCATAGGACGAGGTAAGAAATTGTAGGAAACAGTTGAAAACTAGGGAAAGGAAAGAAAACGTTTAAAAAAAAAGTAACGGGGAAAAAAGGAAAGGTAGGAAACACTCTTGAGTAACAAGCACGGTAAGAGGTAGGAAGGGGAGTGAAAAGTTAGAAATAGGTAAAAGTAAGAATAGGGGGGAGGGGAAAAAGGTGGGAGTAGGAAAAAAAAAAGGTACGTGCAGGGGAAAAAGGGAAGACAATTCACGGAACAGTGGGAAAAGGGAAGACAATTCACGGAACAGTGGGAAAAGGGAAGACAATTCACGGAACAGTGGGAAAAGGGAAGACAATTCACGGAACCGTTGAAAAAGGGAAGACAATTCACGGAACAGTTGGAAAAGGGAAGACAGTGCAGGGAACAGTGGGAAAAGGGAAGACAGTGCAGGGAACAGTGGGAAAAGGGAAGACAGTGCAGGGAACAGTTGGAAAAGGGAAGACAGTGCAGGGAACAGTGGGAAAAGGGAAGACAAGGCAGGGAACAGTGGGAAAAGGAAAGACAAGGCAGGGAACAGTGGGGAAAAGGGAAGACAGTGCAGGGAACAGTGGGAAAAGGTTGAGCACAAAACAGTGTGTGGGTGCCTGCTTTTTACAGTGTCTGCTATTGTTTGTGTGAAAAGGAGAGCTGGAGCGGCGCAAAATTTATGCTTGTGTGTCTTTGTGCGCGCAATTGTGTGCGTGTGTGCGCGTGCGTGTGTGTGAGCGCTCAAGCGTGCATACGTGCGTTCCTGCGTGCATGTTATATTAACTTCCTTAACTGTGTCTCCTGCTCAAAAACCACTTCATATGGTATCGATGACTTTGTCTTCTTAATCTTGTTTATGCACATTTTACCCACTAGCAAAATGTTATTGATGCACACATCATTATGTGAAGATTTCTTTTCATATAAACCGAACAGTACGTCTGTACAGACAAATGAAATTTCATGCCTACCTTTGAGAAAATAATGTTTTCAATTTCTAACCAAAACTGTCTCACTGATGGACATTAAAAAAAAAGTGCTCAATGGTCACCACAGTGTCCGGACAATAATCACATGAAATAGATTGGCACACGCCCATTTTGTGTAGCATAATATTTGTGGGATAGATATTATGTAACAATTTCCATTCCAGCTCACGTAAGCGTACTTCTTTTGTTGCCAGTCTTGGCGTAAGCCACATCTTTTCACTCAATTCAATGTTCAGTTTTCTGCTCCAAAAATCTACGGCGTGTGGAGTTAACGGTTTGTGTTACTCTTTTAAACAGATATCTTTAATTTGTTTTGTTTTAGCATAGAAACTATTTGCTTCAGAGGTACCATGATTCTCCATTTCAAATCGTCTATTCCTATCTTTTATCAAGTCAATCCAGGTTTGTGGTATGGCATTTAGTAGAGCATTATATTGAAACATGGTTATTGCCCTGTTTTGGTTAAGTAGGTCTTGTACTTCCACTAAAGTTTAAAAAACGCCTTTCCTGCGTTTTAATAATATCGTTTATTGTAATGAGGCCTTTCTCTCGCCATTTTTCAAAATTGAGGACCTTACTTTTATTTTTGATTAACTTATTATAAAAGAGACATTGTGTACCAATATATTTTGCAGGTACACAATCGCTTTCTACTTTAGTTTTGTTATCTAGGTAAGTTAATAGAACTTCTTTCCAAAAATTGTTTTCGATTGTAGAGATCCCTGGTATATCTTTAGGAGAACAGTTTATTTCAAATATTTCCTCAGGTGAGGCTATTCTTTTCAAGTGCCAAAAAGGAATGAGGCACCATGTCTCAATTTCTTTGGTTGTATAATCGTCCAATCCACTGTAGGTTAAAGGTATTTTGCAATTCAATCATGTCAACCATTCTTAACCCTCCTTTCTTCATAATCTGCTTTCATTACCTTTCTTTTAATCTTTTCAAAGGCTTTTGTTACTGTGTTTTCCCTTGCCAAAGAAATTTATATAAAATTGTATTAACTTTAATCAGTATTTCCCTTGGCAGTCCAACCGACTGCATAACATAAATAAATTGGCTGGTCAAAAATGTCTTTATGATCACTATTTTACCATGTATGCTAAGGTCTCTCTTACTCCATTCTTTTATCATAGCTGTTAGAGTTTTTTTAGCCTACTTTTCCAGTTGTCTTCTATTTCTTTGGCCATTTTGTGTCTTTTGCAAAGGATATTCCTAAGATTTTTACTTTGTCCACTATTTCAAAGGGTATGTTAAGAACTCTTTCATCAACATCACCTATTGCCAAGACTTTAGTTTTGCGCGTATGTTTAGTTTCAAGCCGAGAACATGCAAATTGTCTGAGAATATTGTTGCTGTTGTTATGTCATTCTGGTGTTTTAGAAAAAGGGTTGTATCGTCAGTCATCTGTTGAATTTTGATGCTTGCATTTCTTTCATTTCGTATCTGTATTCCTTCAATGCCACTATTTCTAATCTTAATAGCTAGCAGTTCTACAGCCAAAACGAAGGCTAAAAGGGGAAAAATGGACATCCTTGTCTAATACCACAATTAACATCAAAAACTCTCCGATATCCAGCCCCCATGATTTATGTGATTCACAGCCCTTTTTTAACATAATTCGAATCCACTTCTTAAAATCGGGACCCAATCCAAAAACATCGAATGCTTTTCATAAGTACGTTTTTGTTATGGAATCGAATGCTTTTGAATAATCAAACGCTAATATAAAACCTGATTTACCTGTTTTGTTAACGTAATTGATTGCATCGTCAATTGTACGAATGACTGTAGATATATTTCGACCTTTAATATAACCAACCTGGTCTTCGCTTACCAGATGCTGTATAACACCACTTGGTCTCTGTGCCATAACTTTAGCTAGAATTTTATAGTCGGTGTTTGTTAAGGTAATAGGTCTCCAGTTTGTTAGATGTTCTTTATCCAGATCTTTGCCTTTATGAATTAGTGTTATCACACCTTGGTATTGAGTATAAGACAGCTCATCTTTCTGAAAGGATTCATTGAAAGAGGCGGTTACAATATCTTTTAATTTAGGCCAGAAAAATTTCATGAATTCAACAGTAATTCCATCCATACCTGGCGCTGATCCGTTTTTCATGCTTTGTAAAGCGCACGATGTTTCATTGACAGTGACAAGACCTTCACATGAGTTGCAGTCAGTGTCACTAAGGCGGAATATCTTCTCCAGCAATAAAGTCGTGCGTAGCTTCAGTCACATTTGCAACGTCAGTCTTTTGATTGTAAAGATTTCTATAGAAGGTAACCTCTTCTTCCATTATTTTGGTCTGGTCAGTGGTAGTAAACCCAGAATCTGACATAAGACGAGTAATTACATTTTTACTTTTCCTTACTTTTTCAAGGTTACAAAAATATTTTGGTTTTTTTTCTCCTTCTTCAATCCATTTCACTCTTGATCTATTTGGGCTCCTCTCGTTTTTTGCATATCTAGTAGTTCTAATTTATGTTTAGTACTTAATAAATCATTCTGTAATCGTGCATTTCCAGGGTCTTTTGTTATGCGAAATTCGATGTCATGAAGTTGTTTTCGCAGTTCTAACTGTTCGTTTCTTCGACAACAAGCTAATTGTTTGCCAGAATCAACACAATAATTACGTATTTCGGATTTCGTAAGTTCCCATTTATCAACAGAATTCATAAGTTCTTATTATTTACACAATGATCTATTATTGCATTCACATTTTTTTACAAAACTTTCATGTCTGAGGTAACTATTATTAAATCTCCAATACCCTGGACCTCTTATGAACTTGCTGTTTTCTAATTCTGTGACTACAGCGTTATGATCCGAATTAGAGACTGTATAATGTTCGCAAGACGCAATAAAGGAAATAATATCTTCTGAAGCAAAGCAGTAATCTAAACGACGAGCGATGAAAGGATGAAAGCGGTTCCAGGTATATTCTTGATCATTCTCATGGAAGATCCTCCATACATCCGTCAAAGAGAGCTCACGTACACAGGTCTTAAAAGCTTCAACTTCGGCCTCATTAAAAGGATTTCCGGATATAACATCATGCTTGTTGTTTAAGACACAGTTGAAATCACCACATAAAACGATATTTTCAGCTTCGAAATCTTGCAGTTTCACATACAGGTTGTGGAAGAAACGCCTTTTGTCCATAGAATCGTTAGGCGCATACACATTTACAATGGTGATCGGGATTTGTTCAAATTTAATATTAACTGCAACAGTGCGATCCTCTGTTAAAACAAGTTCAATGTCATCATTAACATATTTGGAAACCAGTACAACTTCGCCCTTTCTTCGGGACGTACCCTCTTTTGCAAAAATCCTTCCACCCCATTCTTTTTCCCATTGCGATTTTTCCTTTTCTACAAAATGAGTTTCTTGCAAACATATGACATCAAACTTTTGATTTTTAAAGTATTTGAACAAACTATTACGCTTCATTTTATTTTTTAGTCCCCGGCAGTTCAAAGAACAAATTCTAAACTTTTCCATTATCTACTAAGAAAGATAAATGTCTGACTAAGACGAAGTACTGAGCTCCCACAAAAGTCAACAAAGGCATTTCTATCTGAAAAAAAAAACAAAACAAATAAACAAACAAACAAAAGAAAAAAGGTGGGGGGGGGGGGGGGGGGGGGGGGGGGGGGGAAGGGATAATACGAGGGAGTGCAGAAGAACAGACGTAGAGGAGGAAAAGGAGACATTTGTAGAATGAGAAAAAGCGGGCAAGAAAGAGAGAGAGAGAGAGAGAGAGAGAGAGAGAGAGAGAGAGAGAGAGAGAGAGAGAGAGAGAGAGTAATAATACTCGACATGGATGATGAGAGGGGAAGGGGGGGGGGGGGAGGATTGTTGGGGCGTGGAGGGGGGTGGGGGTAGACAGAAAGGAAGCAAACAGGCAGGGCAGACAAATGGACAGACAGACAAAAGACCAAAATACACAGTAAGCCTAAATGCCGACACGTAATCAAGAATGACACTGACATTCAAAAAGGTTATTTTTCTTAATCGGAAACATCTGATCTTTCCTCTTCAGTATCTGCATCGCATTTAGCCTGTTTTTCTCTTGGTGCTGAAGGGCTGTCCAGCTCACGGCATCGCTGGCGCTTTGGAGTTTCTGAGCGGTTCCTGAGATTGTCTGAGTGGGGGCCCATACTAGAATGCAGGGTTGTTTGGCGTTTAGAAACCGCCCGCCCTCGATCAGACTTTTTCTCTTTGATTTTTTTTGTTTTTTGGTCACTGGTGGCGGGCTTACCTTTCCCGCCGCGTGTGCCTCCCTTACCAATTGATTTGGAGGCAGGAGGGGTGGAGGATGGGTCGGAAATCTTGCTTCCAGGGTGGCCTGGTTGAGGAGTCTGAGGAGAACCAGAGGGAGGTAAACTCTCCTTGTCCATGACCTGACTGTTTGGTCGGCCTTTACAGCGGACATCTCCTCTCTTATGCCCTGGTTCCTTGCACTCACGACACACAACCTCATTCACACACACAGACACATGGTGGTTAGGCTGTAGACAGTTTGAGCAAACAACGGATTCCATAACATTTTTCTGTTCTTTGTGGAAAATTTGGCAGTGAATGGACCTACTTTTAATGTTTTTTCGAGAGGGTTAGCGGGGAGGGTTATGAAGACGAATCTTCTCCCCGTTTCGAAACGAGTAAGTTTATTGTCTGCATCCCTGTACCGTTCCATTTTTTTATATCAGATCGGAGTTCACATCCAATTTTAGTTAAGGAGAGTTCTATTTCACTGTTGGCTACCGACATAGGGATGTCTGCAACCCACACCTTCGTAGCAGGTTTTTCTTCCCCGGAATCCTCTCTCAGAATAAACGGATTGGTGTTGGCTAATTGGATCAGAGTATTCCGGACAGTCATACCTTTGACCAGAAGATCGTTCCTTGCCTGTCTGGCAGCTGGGTAGATCCTCCAAAGGCCTCTGATCTCCTGGGCACCAACGATGCTGCCACTGCCTGCCGTACGCTCCGCAGCCAGACACAGCTCCAGTCCTGTTACGCGGTTTTCCGCCGAGTCCGGGATGTCCCGATTTTTTAGAAAAACGGGCTGGACGGAAGACGTTTCGCTCTTAACCGTGTTAAACGGTCACGAAGAGAGAGCGAAAAAAGGAAGGAAAAACACTGAAACTGAAAACAGTGGGAAAAGGGAAGACAAGGCAGGCAATGCAGAGAAGAGTGATACCGGTTGAACGAATCTCTAACCTAGCTTCGCTTTTTTTTTTTTTTTTTTTTTTCTTTTTTCTTTTCTTTTTTTCTAGGAAGACTGTTCCTCGATCCGTTCTAATTCCTCACCAATCCCCGACCAAGACTGAGTCTATTCCAACACCAGCCTCCCCACCACCTCCCTCCCACTCTTTCTCTCCCCTCCCCCCCCCCTTCACCCACCCTTTTCTTCTAGTATCTCTGCTCCACCGCTGCCCCCCACCCCACTCCCTGCCGCCACGTGTTGAAGGTGCATTACGACATTGATTCAAAGTCTTCAGCCTGCTGATTGATGTCTGTCTGGAGCTGCACAGAGTACATTGAAACAGAGAGGAGAGAGAGAGAGAGAGAGAGAGAGAGAGAGAGAGAGAGAGAGAGAGAGAGGGAGGGGGGGGAATATATATATATATATATATATATATAGAGAGAGAGAGAGAGAGAGAGAGAGAGAGAGAGAGAGAGCACCCCCCCCACTCATACACACACACTCGTGCGCAAACACACACACACACACACACACACACACACACACACAGAGAGAGAGAGAGAGAGAGAGGAGAGAGAGAGAGAGAGAGAGAGAGAGAGATTCAGATTCAGATCCAGGTGTGACTTATTCATTTAGGCCTTAGCCCATAATGAAGGGGTGTCTGAACATGTAAAGCACAGTAATTGTAAACAATTGCATGATATGGATCAAAAAGGAAATCGTTG